>CAHIKZ030005571.1:167500-172500 GCA_903632075.3 Acanthosepion pharaonis | reverse complement strand
CTTGTATGCAAGTATAAACCTTCTTATCTGAACGCAAAGCTCAATCAACGCCTCCTTGTTTTATACCTCTACATTGTGTGGGCCATTGAAGTTTTATTGTCATAGCTGACTATACCCTGCCCTATTTCTCCCTTCCTCTCCTCTTTCCCCTCTCTTCTCACCCCTCTCTCCCTCTATCTCTTTGTGTGTATATATATATATATATATATATATATATATATATATATATATATATATTCGCTTGAGGATGAAATGGAACTAATGTCTTTAATTTAATTACAAAATTAAATTCGTAGCTTTTAGCTTCCATTCTTGAAACATGGTTAGAACTGTGTAGCGAAAAAAATCATATTTTAAATAAATCGATATATATATATATATATATATATATATATATATATATATATATATATATACCACATAACACCCTTTGCGCGCTTAGTTTTGGAGCGGGTAGAATGAAGATCAACGTGTTTTAGTGGACTCAGCAATTTTCAATCTGCTTGTCTAAATCCTCTTCAAGAAGCGAGAGAAAGATCTAAAAGGCCAGCCAATCTAACAGCGATCTCATCTCACAATTCTCACACCTGCTGCATATGTGGCCTCCCTTGTAAATCACTAGCGGGTCTTAAATGCCACTTAAGATTATCGCATAAACTTTCATAACTGAATCAATAAGCTGACAGATCCTCATACGCCGAAACCGACGGGAGAGTCCATTATATATATATATATATATATATATATATATATATATATATATATATATATGTATGTATGTATAAGGATCTCATCGACATTTTATTATCTTAGCTGACAATGGTTTTTTTGATGTAGGTAGCAAATGAATGATACTCTAGTAAAATGGAGTCTGATATGAAAGTCAAATATATTTAATATCTAATAAGTTATAAATAGAACCTTTCACTAAATTAACAATTTAGTTAGAAAAAACATTTTATAAACATTTCTATCCAAAATGAAAATACCTGACAAATGTCACATTACCATCTAATTTATATATAAAGATATCTAAGATATATATCCGCCCCACAAATAACATGTTTACATTATAAAGGGTCTTTTATGGAAGAACAAATCCAGGTAAGTTTATGTCATAAAATAACATCATTTTAGGAAAATATGATTTTTGAACATAAATCCAATTTCCAATCAATTGTTTTTTTAAGTGGACATGAAATTCAGATCAGAAACAATCACAAGGGAACAAATTTATATCATCATTATTATTACTGAAACATCTGAGATCCTCTCCGACACTTAGATATTTCGACCTGATTATAATTGTCATGTCTCATCACCTCCTCGCAGCTAAGAGACATAGCCACTTTCGTTAGCAATGCTGTCACCTGTGAACTCTCAATAATATCAAGTATCCCCGAGGCATCTTTCAAAAATAACAATTTGTGCTATGGCAGAGTACATTTCCCTAATTTGCCTGATAGGTTTTGATACCAAAGTATTTTCGTTTGTCCCATATTCACGATATTATTATTATTGTTATTATTATTATTAGCAGCAGCAGCAGCATGGCTCGGTGTTGCCCGTGCTTGATTCAAAAATCGTACGACTCATACAACAATCGCTATCACTTGACTTCGAAGTAGTGCCCTTTGCCTTGCTGATGTTGCTACATGCCTTACTTCTTGCCTATCTCATACTCGAATTTTTTCTAAGCTCTATACTAAATATTAAATCTGTTATTAAAAAAGAACTAAACAAAATGAACACAAAACGATCAGCTTTAAAAAAGGACTCGTAACTGGAAAAACCGAATGAAAAAAGAATGTTAACAACACATACTTTTTCACACCCTAACCCAGTTCTGCGGAATCAGAATGAACGTTGAGTTTAAGCAAGTGAATGCGTCAATTGGAGTAAAGTGTCATGCAGATTTAAATTTTTCTCACTTGTGACGAATGCAGCTATCGATTTTTTTACATGCTAGCATGCTAGTTAACATTCGTGTCAGTCAGCAGTTGGCTCTCAGGCTGCCCAATAGAATCTTCCTGCCTATTCGTGGCAGCCAGCTATAGGCTCTCACTCTGGCCAGTAGAAAATGGCCGCAAACTACATGAAAACTGCCGTAGAAGCATGAAAAAATCGATTATTTCCACTATCGATGGGAGTTGGGAAATGCAAAGTCGGTCTTGGCCTTGTCGCTAACTTGGAGCATATGCATGTAAATTTTGGTGCAAATCCGTCAAAAATTGCGGCCGTGCATTTGTTGCACACACACAAACACATCCCGCCTTTTATAGCTAGAGATTATTAACTCCTTTGATTTCTGGAGTATACTCATTTCTTTCCTGGTCCCAAGCAGAGACTTACGGTCAAAATGGAATCGTCATTTTCCACTGAGCATTTTTGGAAAAAAACAAACAAACAAAACAAACAACAAAATCTAAGATGACTCGCATTCTACATATTTTAGATAGACAAAACCCTTCGTAATGTGTGAGCTGTACTCGTGAAAACATTTTCTTTTTGTATTTCTTTAAGGCATGGGCTGATCGAAATCCCTTCAATGGGTCTACTGGAATTTTTCCAATCAATCTGAGGGTTCCAACTACAATTGGAATTGTTGATGTTTTCATGTGCCACATTTTTGAGATTTGGATTTCAAGGTCCTTGTATTTATGATAGCTTTATGAAGATCTCCAACGATACATTGCAGCCTGCCGGGACTTCCATATCAATAAGGCGACAATTGTTTTGTTCGTGGTCTCTAATAACGATGCCTGGGCAATTTGCTTTGATTGTTCTGTCTTTGTGTATTATGAAGTCCCATAAAATTGTTACAGGTCCCACCTCCTTAACCGGGTCTTCATGGCGTACATACCAATTCAGTTTCAGTTTCCTTCCAGTAGAAGTTGCAGATTTTCCAGTGTAGATATTGGTCCACTCTGTCATGCCGTGTTTTATATACAATGTTTGCCAATACCGTGCAATCTGATGCAAGATGGTCAATTGTTTCTGGATATTTATCACTTATTATTATTATTATTATTATTATTATCTCTTCTTGCACGTGGTTTTTCGTTTTCAACAGGAGATTTTGTATCATGAAGGGTGTCCATCAAGTCGTGCGACCTCAAAGAGATAGCACCTTTCACAGAATATTTGCAGAGCCAATCAACGCAGACTTCTGATGGAATGTAATACAATATCTTTTTTTCAAATTTTCTTAATGTAAGTCTTTAGTTAGGGTACCCCAATAATAACTGGAACAATGTTGACCTGAACGTCCTATATGCTGGCCACCTCAGCCTGGAGGTTAGTGTCCTTTTGAAGCTTTATGGTTAATATGAACAGCCATATCGATGGGGGAAATTTTCTTTTTTTTTTCAACGGCGGTGGTTTGGTGGCCTCGTGAATGTGGTCTGTTTCAATGCTGAAATCGCATAATAACTTGATTGTTTTCCATCACCTTCTTTGGTTCGTTTTTGCTGTTGTTGTTGTTATTATTATTATTATTATTATGAAAGAGAAATATGACAATTACTTGCAATTGAAAGATATACATCCTTATCTGCTAATATCAGTTTGAAATAAACAATAATAGAACTAATGATAGATGAATGTAATTTAACGTGACAATACATTATACAATCACTTATGAAAAAGTGTAAAAAAAGTTTACTTGTGACGCGTTTCGTCCTTCAGGACTTCATCAGATTAAATTTGTTATGTTGGTATGATTACACATGCACACGACACAGGGGTGCTGGGAATTTTAGAAATTTCTTTTTTTTATCAGCCGAATTTATTTTGAGTCTTTTTCTTTTTTTTCCCATCACTTTTGTAAATATGTATTTCACACTGTGATATTAGAAGATCTGCCAGGAATGGTGAAATGTTGTAAGTGTCAGGATTCAAATTTGCTGTAGATGACCTTGCGATTAAGGCACTCTCTAGACATTTACCTCTTAGTAAATTATTTTCTCCTTTATCAAAGTAGCATTTATTAAGTCAAAATTGTGATCAATCTCGTTACGGTGGCAACCAAAGCATTTGATGTATTATTTTGTAAAATGTCCCTTTTCTGTTCATATAACCTTTTATTTAGATTCCTTGAGGTTTCTCCTATGTATCTTTTGTGACAATAATTACAGGCGATAAAGTAAACTCCGCCTTCAGTTTTTAGCTTATTGTTTTCTCGAATCCGGTCCATTCCAAAATTTTACCCAAACAATCAACATACTTTCGTTATATTGATAATGTTCTACTTGCATATCCTCGTGATACTGATTTACCTGACATATTAGATCAACTAAACTCAACATAGAAGTCGTTACTACTACATGCAAAGCAATAAAAGACTTAATCAATAATAAACAAAAAGGACTGATAAAAAAGATATTTTTTAAATTCTAAAATCTCCAGCACCCCTCTGCCGTGTACATGTGTAGTCTTACCAGCATAAAAAAATTTAGTCCGTTGACGTCCTGAAGGATGAAATGCGTCACAAGTAAACGTTTTCCACTTAGTCATACATTTTTCTCAATACTGTTCTTGTTATATAAAAATATATACCGTTATCTCATAATCATTTATATAGCTTTCATGAAAACTATGAAATTATTTTTGCATATATAACCATACAAAGCACTGAACTGTATTATTTTATCCTTAAAGTCAGGTCAGTGACACTTTCTGCTCATCTTTTCATCAAGCAAAATGTCCAAAGTTTTAATTTCAAATGGATCAATTTCTCATTAAGTACTTATAATATTAGTGGCATCCACATTGCATTAGTATCTAACCAAGGTTGTTTACTGGACTGTAAACCTTAGACTATATAGTTCGATACTCTTTCCTGTAAGCTATCTCCAAGACTACTTTTATTCTAGCAGTTATATTCTTTTTACAGCTTTAGATCATCTTAAAACCTTTCATCACAGATTTAGACGATTTCATTGAAAATCTCACCTATAACATGTAACAATGCGTATAAACCCAAGCACGCATTGATATAT
>CAHIKZ030005571.1:147500-165000 GCA_903632075.3 Acanthosepion pharaonis | reverse complement strand
ATCTATCTATCGAATACTATGACTTTCCATACGGCTTTGAATTCAGAGTTAGCCTTCTCCTAAACTGATTGCCAACCTTTTAAATTCAGAGTAACCTTTCTCCTAAAGTGATTGCCAGCTGGAGTCTTCAGTATGACATGTTATTTCATCAGTAGCTGGGGAAGAAGTGAGGGATTCATAACTTACTGCGAAAATATATGTAACTAACTTGGCTCGCTGATTTCTCGCTCCGAGCCGCTTTCCCATTACTCTGCCTCAGCGTCCATGGATGTTTTCTAAAGAAACAGAATAAATGAAATGATAGTAGAAAGAAGGAAGCAGAAGTGAAAGAAGACAGGGTGTTGATCCAATCATAAAATGGAAGAAAGAATTAAAACATTTATCTATATTTCTTTGATTAAGTATTGTAATTATACTTGCACTGTTCGGACATATGGCCCAGTGGATAAAAGCGTTGGTTGAAGAATTGTGAGTTCAATACCTGGCTGCAGTATAGGTGAACAAAAAATCGGAGTTAAAGGGAAATAACTGATACTGAGATACCCGCATGGCACGTGGAAATGGAACAGTCTACCCCGGTGGATGAAATAAAAGGTTTCGCTCGAAATTCTAATCACTTAAAAAAGGCCGGAATGTACAAAGGGCGAAACGTTGTGAATAAGGTAACATAGATGAGGACAAGAGTTCGAATACTGTAAATAAAGAGTTAAACAATAGAAAACAATATGAAAAGAAGTACAGTTGGATGTTACTTAGCGTCCCAACAGAGGATCGTTTATATTTGCGCCTCGATGAATAGATCTCGAAACGAAACACTGTGGAAAATTCATGAAACTGCTGCATTGTTGTTGACATGATTGTTACTTTTTATCTGCATTTCCGATATTGATATTATTAGTTTTTGTCAAGCGGCTTTATGAGGAAGAGGATGTTTTCAGTGATCGTTGTGTTGTTGACAGTCTTTCTGTCTGAGGTGGAGGGTAGGAAAAAGGGATACAAAGCGCGTGGGAAGATTGTGATGTTTTAGAATATTAATTGTTGGCACACGTGGGGTGTCTGTCGAAAACCGTCTAGAGGAATCCCAATAGGATAGGTTAATGAGTTTACACACCCCACCATAAACACTGAAATATAGATAGATAGAGAGAGAGCGAGAGAGAGAGAGAGAGATGAGAATAATAGAAATAGCAAAGGATTGGCGGTAAAGAAAAAGATCCAATAAAATAAGCCGATATAGAATAGGAGGAAGGAAGGAAAGGGAAGAGAGAGAGAGAGAGAGAGAGAGAAATAGATAAATCAAGGAATTGGAGAGGGATGAAAATGTCCGATAAGAGAATGCAATTATAGAGAAGAGAGGAACGAAAGGTAAGGAGAAAGAAATAGATAAAGCAGGGAATTTAAGAGAAAAAAGATAAGAGAAGGCGAAATAGGATACAGAGAAGAGGAGAGGAAGAAAAGATGCGATGAGTGATAAAGAAGGCAAGGAATTTGAAGGAAAGAAAAGATCAGGTGAGAGAAAACGGATATAAGTGGAGATAGAGCAAAGATGAGAAGGGAAAAATAGTTAAAGCAGGGAATCTGAAGGAAAGAATGGGCTTGACGCGAGAAACAGGATACAGAGAAGAGGAGAGGAAGCAAAGATGTGATGAGTGATAGAAAAGGCAAGGAATTTGAAGGAAAGAAAGGATCAGGTGAGAGAAAACGGATATACAGAAGGAGAGAGGAAGCAAAGTTGAGGAGAGAGAAATAGAGAAAGCAAGGAATTTGAGGGGAAGAAATGATCAGGTGAGAGATATGGAGCAAAGGTGTGGAATGAGAAATAGATTGAAGGAAAAATAAAGATCAAATGAGCAAATGCAAATCTAGTGGATTTAAGAGGAGGAAGTAAGCATATGTGAAGAGAAGCAAACGAGGAATTGGAGAGAATGAAAACTCCAGTTAAGAGATAAAATATTTCAAAATAGGAAGGTAGCAACATTTCAGTAACTTAGATTTTAATCAGGTTCGAATAACAAACTCTGACTGAACATCTAGATAATGTTCAATTCATCTTTATATATTATGTCGGCTACAATCAATATATTTTCGCTTTGTTGAATGAATGAAATCTACTTTTACTGCTACTGGGTTGCCGCCTGCAGTTCTTTTGTTTTGCTGTGGGTCAAGATGTATAAATGATTGGCATTTGAGTGACGCCAATAGTGCCCGATTTGGTAAATTAAGTCGCTGTGAATAACATTTATGGGAAGACGTGTTTTATGCTTAACGTAACCAGAATCTGTTAATCGGACACAAATAAGTTTATCTGAAATAATTGATATCTAGTCAAAGCCGAGAACATTTTATTACCACCTTCTCCCTGTTGCGAATGTTTGGTGATTAAAAGAACCTATGTTTGTATATATAGCATATATTCAAATCTTATATAATCTATTCATCAGAGAAAGATATATATTAAAACAATAAGAACACTAATTCGAGTGATTAGCTTGTCGAGTAACGTATGGTTCTTTTACTTGGCAGGTCGCTAAAAGTTTAAATTATTATGTATGGCCAGGCTATAGCAATTACGCGTTCAATGGAAAATGAGGAAGACTAAATGAAGACAGACGCACAAACAATTCCCACGCTTACGGTGATTTTATACTAATTGCAGATTTGGGACTCGATCGAGAGACTAGCTTTATGGGGTGCCGAAATCCTAGAGGCCAACGAACAATGGCAATTTTTAAGGAATCCTTAATATATGCATCCTGCAAATGATGGTTAAAGGAAAATCACGGAGGGTGTGGTCAGTCGATAAATGTTAACGTCAACTGCTAACTTGAGCGAGACTAATCAAGTACGGCTTCTTTTTCAAGACAAATTTGTTTGTTTTAGAAAAAAATTATTGATGTCAAGTAATCACTAGTAAGATTATAAGGCGGCACCCTTTTTCGTGTAACCCGTGCCACCATCATTAGGTTTGTTATACAAAGCTACTACTTCAACATTAAATGAAACAATCTGTCGGAATTAAAATAAACAGAAGAAATCTGGGCTCTACCTTGTGGCTGAGAAAGTTGGTAATCTCTCAGCCGAGGTTGGTGTTCTAACTTACTTACAAGGAAAGATTTCGAATACTGATTTTCAAGGTAGTTTTTTTTTCCTGTTTGATAGATTCACTTAAAACCTACTTCATAATCCATCTTTTGCTATGCGAAGCTATGCTAAATATGAATTTGCAAAACGAATTTCTGTCATTTAATCACACAGATAACATTTTCTGACTACCATCAGCAAGGCTGATGAAAAACTCACTTCTTCGGCTCATGTTTTCCACTGACATGAAGTGGAGTGATTATGTTGAATCAATTGTTAAGGAAAGTCGAATGACTCTCTCATACCAGACAGTTTTTCTCGTTATAATCCTTCTTGCCTATTTATAAATCTACCATTCGTCCATCTATTAAATACCGCTTCAATATCCGCTATGATGTTCCTTCTATATATCTACAGATTTTTGACGAATTTCAAAGAATGGTCTGTAATGTAATCGATCTTGACCTGGCATCTCGACTGCAGTCACTTTCTCGCCGACGTGACATGGATTCCTTCTGTCTTTTCATGAAAATTGTTCTGATGAGTCTTTCTTATTAGTAACGCGACTGCATAAATTTCAGTGTCCTACTAGATTGGCAACTAGGTCACATCGTTTTACTGTTGAACTAGCTAAATGCAACCGTCAGTTTTATTCTAATAGTATCTTTTCTCGCTCTCATCGACCTTTGAACTCCCGTCTGATTTCTTGCTTATCTGTCCTCTAAAAATCTTTAAAAATTTAGATGCAACGGCATTCTCCATCTTCTGTCTTCCTGAATCCCGATCTTTTATTGTTCTTTTCTTCACTTCTCGTCGTTAAATTTTTCTCGTTCCTTTCACTACTTGTAACCCCCGTGTTCCAGTAGCATTATCGTCTTGCTTGGGGTGAAATAAAAAAAAAATAAGGCTAAAGAACCCGGTCTGTCCTGCTATTTACCCATAGCTGGGGATAGAAGAAAAAGATTCATACTTTTCCCACACATACATACTAACGCCATAAGACATACACGTGACGTCTATATAACCAATGAAACAAAACAACTTAGAATTTTTAAGAATGAAATGCAACTTTGAATTATTCCAATTTCAAAATTTCTGGTGAGGTGAAATAAATATCGAAACAATTTAAATTTACAAAGAAAAGTTTCCTTAATCTAATGGATTTAATCAATATTTTCACAACAGAATCTTTGCTTAGTTATTGATCATTTAAAAGTGAAATATATATTCGGAAATGCGTCCGTATACAACACTAATTATCATTTGCTGTGCTATATATTCCTTTTTTCCATCTATGTTCACATCTATTGCTAAGATAATTTTACTATTTTACTGCCTTTTCGATATAAAAGTGGACAGATTTGATCTTTAATGTACAATATCTACTGGTATTTTACATGAATAATTCTCCAGAATGTGGGCTGTGAGAGCAGTGGTGTTTCGTCAGCAAGGTTCAATAACTAAAACCTTTTTAGTATTTTTTTTTTTTTTGTATTTCTGTAATCTATCTATTGATATATGTTCTCTCTGTCGATAAGATAAATACCTTGGTTCTTGCATTGTCAACTTCAAAGGCAAACGTATGAGACTTTCAAAGCGTAATAATTATTTCATTACATCCAAAGGCAAAAATGCTAGCTCATGAAAACGAGGTATTTGTTACCTTTAAATACAGATAATTTTAGAAATTCGAAGTAGGATACATTAAAAGAAGCTTTATTAATACACGAGATCATACCATGGAAAACGCTTTATCACACGAGATCCTATACGCTTTATTATCACACGAGATCATACCATGAAAAACGTAGCAAAGAAAAAAGAAATGGATGACAGATAAAATTCTCGATATTATGAAGAGCAAAAAATGCCAATTTATGGCACAGAATATAGGTCATTGCAAAAAGATATTATGAACAAATGCAGGTAAGCAAAAATGGTTCAAGGAAAAATGTCGACAAATATAAAGAATAACCGAACATATCTGATTTCTAATAAATAAATAAATAGTGCGTGTAAAAGAATTAAACCAAAAACGGTGTGGCTTCGTTAAGAATCTTTATTGCCTAATTAAAATTCGAGTCTTGGAGAAAACATGTCTGTTAAATCAATGCCATATTTAAATAAAAAAAAATTCGATGAATTACATAAGAAGAAAGAATATATTGAATCCATTGCTAGATTAGCTTGCTAAGAAAGTTAGTTCACTGTGTCGGGCGAGACAATACTAATATCCAGAATCTATCTTACATATTTATAAGTCTACAATTTGTCCATGCTTAGATTATTGCTACCACATGTGCTCCGGTGTTCCTGCTGTTTACTTTAATCCCCTTGATAAAATCCAAAGAAGAATCAGCAATATTTTCGGTCCTGATCTGGCGGCTCGGCTTCAGTCACTTTCCCTCCGCCGTAATGTTGCCTTCTTGTGTCTTTTCTTCAAATACTTTCATGTTCTGATAAGCTATTCGCTATGGATCTAGACATTTTTAATTTAAGTTCAATACTAGACTAGGGGAGGTACGGTGACTTAAAGGATAGCGGCTGGGATTGAGGAATCGGGGAGCCGAGTTCGAATTCCAGTCGAATCCATTACTTTCACTTACGTGCTAATACCCTTGGGAAAGATATGAAGCCTCTTCTTCTCTCCCCACCAACTATGTGTAAATAGCAGGACAGACCGGATTCTATAACCTTCGATTGCAACCTACAGCGGGAAAAAATCTGCCTCGTCAGTCATGAATCGAAAGCGCGTATCACGCATGGCACATAACAGACTGACTAGACTGGCATCGCGACATCATCAATTTAATGTTGAGCTGGTTAGATTTAACCGTAAATTCTATACTAACAGTTTCTTCTCTTGCACTTCATGCTTTCCGGGCAACTTTAATCTCCAAAAATTGAAGTGAAATGTCAATCGCTATGTACTGTCCTCCTGATTACTCTGTTCTCTTCCCGTTCATTAGTAATATTTCTGTTTCTAATTATTCCACACGCCGTAGTGGCTTTACTGCCTTGCTTGGGGTGAAATCGATTAAAAATACATATATTCCGATAATAACGTCTATCTGAGGGATGCTAACGATTTGAGAATAAATATGACGTGGAGTGTAGGCGGAGTCACCAAAGGAAAACGGAAAAAGGTAATAACGTGCAATTAGTTGTAAAAAGAAGACACAGTTAAAGCAAAAATAATATTGATGTTGTCGTTAGTCAAATTATCTATTGCGACAACTTGAGAGTTTACACCACACTAAATTAAACGATTGTTAAAGACCATCGAATATACAACGGCGAGCATATACCGGAAGATGTAAGTAGTTTCATTTTCGTAGCACTGCCTAAGAAGCCAAGTGCAAACGAATGTGAACTGCACTGGACAATCAACCTAATGAGCCATATAACAAAACACATCATCCGAATTCTGATGAAGAGAGAGTGCAGCAGAATCAGACTGGAAATAGGACAAGAAAAGTGCGGGATCATTAAAGACACTGTAAAAAGGAATGCGATATTTATGATCAGAATATATAAAAAAAAAGCAACATAAATGCAAAGAATGTATACCTGTTTTATAGATTATGCAAAGGCGTTTGATAAACAAATTTGATTTAAGTGGGAACGATATTAGTATAACCCAGAACTTATACTGGAAGCTAAACTGCATGCATGCGAATAGAAAATAATTCAGTATATAAACCATTTTTTTTAAAAAAATGGACGTAAATCAAGGATGTGTTTCTCACTGATCTTTTTCAACATTTACATTGAGGTGATCCTGATAGAATTAGAAGTCCCACCAGGGTTCATTATTGGCGGTCACAATTTTAAGAACATTAGATATACAGATGATACAGACTTGATAGCGGACACAGAAAGGAAACTACAAAAACTCCTACAGAAGGTTGTAAGGGAAAGTGGGAAGAAAGGACTAAATATCAATTGTAAGAAAATGTACGATTGTCAGCAAAAGGAACAGTCCAACATCTTAATCACAAATTTGAAACACCAATATCAAGCACGTCCAAAATTTAAATATCTAGGAAGTGTTTTAACAGAGGACGAAATCCGAAACGCATTGTTGGGATATCGAAAGTTGCCTTTCAAAGAGTAAGTAAAGTATTAAGAAACAGGAAAATCTCGTTAGAAAAGAGTACTAAATTCTTGTGTAATATCGGCTTTCCTATATGGCAACAAAAATATTGTTCGACAGAAGGATGCTGAGAATACCATGGAACAACGAAGTTTTGGAAAAATGAAAACAAAAAGCTCATTTATAGTTAGAACCAGAAAGAAATTAGACATTATAGAAAGAATCGGTGGAAATTTCTATGGTAAATAAGGAGCTTTGAAAATTTAATAGCTAACGTGCTTGTCTAAATGGTTAGCAGATCACAGATTAGGGGAGATAACAAAAAGACAAACTTTACCTTTGTAGGACAGGAAATTGTAGAGAGACATGTTCGCCCACTTCATGAACGGAACACTGCACGCTAAAGTAGAAGAAATACAACTCAGTTTTAATTCAACTAAGGAACGTTAATTCATCCCAAACCTGTTTCAAGATTTAAAAAAAAAACTCGTCTAACATTTTGGTATTAAAGGTAATACCAACGTATGATCGTCACAGCATTTAACGGGGGAATCAGTAGATGTCTGAAGTTATTACAACGATACTAAAAACATTTTAGAAGCTTTACAATAAAACCTATTTTCCATAATATAGCATATTTCCTGTGAGTCTTAGTAAAGTACAAATTGCCTGAATTTTCCGCTTCCACAACGATAATAACACAACGGAGAAAATGGCTAATTAAGATTTCAAAATAAAACCAAAACAATGCCCATCTTTCTGGCAATCAGTCTAGTAATACAGTTATAAATATGAACTGCTTCTTGGGATAATATCATCGTTGCTATTGTTACACATAATTGAAATGATTGTGACGATAACGGCGATTCTGTTGAAGATCGTCCAATGAGACACGAAGAGACGTCGGAAGGCGTTTGTTTTCTTTTACTGACCGTCTTCCTCGTCATTTCCCATACACCTCGGTTATTGAGTGCAAATGAGCCTTAATATTGAATTCATAATTAGACTCACAATTAAATAAATAATCAGCGTCTGGAGAAAACAATGTGGCTCGAAAGAGGAGGGCAGATTAGCCATATTAGTGTTCTTCTCTGTTTACAGATATATATATTTTGGCAGTCAATGTATTCACAATAAAATTGGTATTAACTCATTTATGTTCACCTGTCTAATTAATTACAAAAATTAAAATTAAAATCTGGTATTGATTATAATTTCCTAAACATATTATGAATAATCAAGAGTGGTCTCCCCTTGTTTTTTTTACTCTTCTCTTTGAGAGAGCTGTTTCTGTTTACTGTGACTATAAAAGGACACTATACACGAACCTTGTATTCTCAGTTGAATATAGCTTTTTTTAAAGCCTAAACCTGCGTACTTTTGTCATTGCACATTGTGACATTAATTACAAACTAAAAAAATCTGGTGTTGACTATTAGTTTATAAAGATTTAGTATTAATTATGGGTTTCTGTCTATAACTCATTATTTGCTTAACCGGTTGAATTTTAATTATAAGATTAATTATAATAAAATTAAAAAATATGCTGAAAATTATATTAATACAGGCAGCGGCAGAAATACCTCACACATTTTTTTTTTTTTGACAGAAAGAACAAGGTAACTGCTATTAAAATGTTTATTTCACTATTTTTTTTAAACAGAGGGATATAGTTTTTATTCATTTCGTTTCTAAAATACCATCCTCCAAATGGTGTCCCCTATTCGCCATACATTGTTGTAGACGATTTCTAAAGTTTTCCATCTCTCGAACAGTCATTTCTGGTGGTATTTCTGTCACTTGGGGCGGGAAGCATCCTATAATTCCTCAATGGTTGCCTGCCGATGTTTGTTGTCCGAAACTTTTAAATAACCTCCTACCAAATACTCGCAGTGGGGTGAGATTGGTGGAGTGTGTAGGCCATCCTATGTCACCACGTAAGGAAATCAAATGTCCTGGAAATATCTCTCTCAAAGCTTTAATTGATCTTTTTGTTGTATATGCAAGTCCTCTGATTTTTGCTCCAGAAATGTCCGCTATATCTCCATGTACTAGTGATATGTTACTGTAACCGAGTGGTCTCCCTCTTTAAAAAATTAAGTAATACATACACCCAATTACGCAGCTTCGCACCACACTCGTTCCCTGCGTACAGGCCCTTCATGAAACTTTCTAAGGTTATTTTTCGCCCAGTAGCAAAGATTATGCTTACTGACGCAGCCAAACGGATGAAAGTGAGTTCCATCTGTTTATGAGAACAGTGAAATTTGCAGGAACATTTTGAAGGATGTCGTCACAGGATGCCATTCGATTTTATCAGTCGTGTTCTTGCAGTCCCGGAACAAACTTTGTATGCATGGAAATCCAGATTAATGTGTAAAATTCTTCAGACTGCTTGGGCAGACAATCCCAAAGCAAAAGCATGTTTACAGGAGGAACGTCTAGGAGATGGTACAACAGACTGTCTCAAAGCCTGAACATTTTCTGAAGTTCGAGCGCTTCGAAGTCTTCCAGGTAGCTTTCTTTTAAGTGCTAAACCTTGTGGTCCTGAAATTATCTCATAGCAGTTTCGATTTTTATCCGGAATAGCATCATTCCGACGTAACATGAAATGAGCACGAAAAGCTATGCGTTCTAATTACAGATACACCAGTCTTAAAAAAACAAAAAAACGTTTCAACAGCAAACACAGGGTGTGCTCCGTTCCAAGCAATATTAATAACTGGCGGTATCTGAAGAAAATGGTAAGTCATTAGCTAGATGAAGATATCATTGTCACTAACATCAGACAGGTGACACTTTAAAATGTGGGTGATATTTCTACCGCTCCCTGTATAACTGTATTCAGGGAATTGATATATAAATATATGATAAATATTTCAACTGATAATATTTATTTTTATCAGGAATACTTGCAGTAAGCTAATTGATATTATAATATTTCATTAAGCAAACAATTGCTCATCATATTGTGTATATATATATATATATATATATATATATACACACACAATACAATATATATAAAGTTGTTTTCAGTTTCTATAGTCTATTGAAGGCTCAACGTTGTTAAGAGAAAATCTATTAAATTTTGGGGATATATTAATAATGAGTTGTCTATGTATCCAAACTCTTCCTATTTCATATAGATATACGACTCACTATTAAAATGAAACCAAATACATTCTTCCCTTCCTAGATATCATGTTACACAGAAACATGAACTAACTTAATTTTGACATATACATATATATAGAGAGAGACAGTTTCATAGCTAATCAGTGTGGCTAGACATCTGATTGCCTCAAGCCTGGATTGAAACCCGACTGATTTGATATCAGTCGGAGATTTTTACCCCTAAGCCATTGACGCTGATGGCGACCTTAGACATATTTATTTTTAGACAAGCATGACAGTGACCGGAAAACTCGATTCGTCTTAACGAAGAGTCTTACATCAGCAAAACTTGCATCGGTTGGTATTCCATCCTAAAATCATAGTTTAATAAGATGGCACTCCAGCGTTGTTATCTATTAGCTGTATGCGTAGGTATTCCTTTCTTTGAACCATATATTGTTAACAGAGGACTGGTCTGCTTGCAATCTAAAATTTCTTTTATGAATAAATTTATCAAATTTCTTCACAGCAAATATAATTGTTAGAGCCTTTTCTTCTCTCTGGCTGTAATTTTTCTCTGTTGGTAGAAGTGAGCCTGAAGGATGAGCGAAGTCATTCATTTTACCGTCACGGTATTCGTGTAAAATACCGCACTGACCCGCATCTGACGCCACTACAATTTCAGCTTTTGGATCATAATGAGCTAATGATAAATCTGACGCATGGCACAGTGGATAAAGGCGTTAGTTAGATGCAATGACAGGACCGAAAAGAGTGAGAGTTCAACACCTGGTTAAGGTGGTGGAGAACTTGGAGAGGGGAATTAACAGGTGATAACTGATAACTGACATCCATTAGGCATGGCAAGTGGAACTAGAAAAGTCTACCCTAGTGAGCGAAATAAACGGTTCAGTTCGACATTCCAACCACCTGAAGAAGGCCGGGTGTACAACGGCTGAAACGCTGTGATAAATATTGCAACAAAGATGAGGACAATAGTCCGAATAATGTAAATAGTGTACATAATACCTCATCTCAAAAATATAGACAGATACTGACGTAAGTCTTTTTTTTATTTCTTCTAACGCCCTTTAAGAGTTATCTTTCCATTTCTTTATTCTTTATTTCAGTAGATCGTCAGCGAGGATTTCAAATTATGCATATTATGTACATATATTTGATAATAAATACCCAGTTCTAGAAAAGCTTGTAACGTAGTCACGTTTGTTGACGTAGGCATATTTTTAATTGCGCATGTCCACGACGAATCTTGTTGACGACCATTTTTATCAATAATTTAATTTTCGGCAAAAGCAATTCGCATTTTTCTTTACTGAGCATCTTAGTTTCTTTCTAAAATTGTTTTCCTCTGGCCAACATGTTGTTCTTTACATACACTTTTGATTAAAATGTTGTCCAGATACGCCACCGAAATCGCAATCCGCAAGCATGGTATTGTTAGTTTGTTGAAAAATAGCTGGTGCCACCTTTATATCAAAGGAATTCGGTTAAACTTATCTAATCATCTGTGTGTATTTATGGTTGTTAATCCTGAACATTCATTTTCAATCTAAATTTGTAAATACCCTTCACAGATCCAGCTTTGAAAATATTCTTCCGCCGTTTAACTTCGAAAAAAATTCCTCTGGACCTGGTAATCAATGGGCTGTTATGTGTTTCGAAATAATTGTCATGAAATCCTCGCAAACACGAATTTTTTTTTTCTTTACATACGTCACTGGTGCAGCCCATTTTGAATGTTTAATTTTTTCTATAACACCAATTCTTTCCAGTATGTCCAACTCTTCGTTGACTTGTTCCAATGCTGCGAATTAAATACTAGCTTCGAACCTTTTTTACTTGAAAATCTGCCTTGAATTTTGAACACCAATTTAATACATTTGGCAGAATATTTGGAAAAACATTTTTTTTAATTGTTCCTGAAGATTTTCGCTTTGTCTTTTCGATTTTCGATTGGTCGCTTGTCCACTTACGTTTTTTACAATAAACGTTCATCGGCAAATCATAATGTTCAAATAGTTCTATCCAGTCAGTACCGAATAAATCGTAGAAATTTTTAATACATAATCTTCAGTTTTTACATGCTTAATACAAAATGAGACATTACAAGTCATTTTTTTTAAAAAATTAATTTCTCACCAGAAACTGAAATCGCGATGTTGGAAGTCTTTTTTAATAAAAAAATGTCCAATTTCCTTCCATGTGGTTTCACTGATTATTTCTATTTATTACTATCAGTCTCAAGTTGCATTTTTACATCCACATTATTTATTTTCACATTTACAAATTTCCTTTTGTTTTCTGTGACCATTTTAGCGTCGCAATGCTGTGTCCTTCTTGTGATAATTTTTCTTTTTTTTTGTTTTGTTTTTTCTTTGTTTCTTTTCTCGTTTTTTTTTTTTTTTGCAGTCTGACGTTATATGTCCCTTTTTACCACACTTGTAATATTCTGCATTTTTAAATGGACAGTCTTTTCTAAGATGTAATGTACCACATCTGAAACAAAGATTTATTCTCGTCTTTGTACATTTGTCTTTTACTTGTACCAATGCACATTATATTTTCCGAACTTCTTCGGTATCGTGTTTCAGACTTAGAATTGTCTGGCAATCGTCCAGTATTTCTTGCAGTGTAATATTACTGTTTTGTCTAATTTTCATTGAAAATGTCTCATAATTCAGCATCCTTCTTAGCTGTTAATTCCTTGGCCATATCTTAGGCATTGCCTTTATTCTAAACTTTTCAGATTCTTTGTTGACAATACCAACATACGTGACAAAATCTTGTCCCCTTTTTTGGTTAGATTCATCCCCCACCCCTACCCAGAGATTATTAAACAGAGAGCTCTTTTCACTAAAGATTTTCGTCGGAATGTGTATCGTGTCTTCAAACCCGATTTCCCCTGTTTGTTTGTTTTTTGTTTTTTTTTGTTTGTTTGTTTGTTTTTCTTATTTGGTAATACGTAGTTGCAGCATTTTTCACACTCTATCAGCGCTATTTTCCTCTACAACAATTTCGTTTTTCTCTCATCTTCCCAACGGTTTCATTCCTGACTGAATATTTGTTCATATCTACGAAAATACACAGAAAAAGTCAGTCCCCCATCAAGATTGCATATAAATTATTATATGTTTTTTAGACAGCGGCTAACGTAAGAGTCTTTTAAAAGATTTTTTTTTGTTTTCTACGGAATTATATCTAACAACTCCTGTTGTTGTTTTTGTTGTTCTAGCAATAGTTGCTTGTGTTGTTGTTGTTTTAGAATTTCAACTACCGAAGCCGAAATTTGCTCCATATTTGCAAGAATGTTTTTTCCTACACAGAAGAATGTTTTTTTCTTCTGCACAACAAGAAATTTTTCTAACCAGCAGGGTTAAAAATTTCTTGTCATCACCCGTATCCTTGTCCCCGAAGCAACAAGTATATTATAAGTATATTTTCTGTACTTGTTCACCCAGTATGAGTTTCTAGAATCTTCGTTAAGTCGTATGAGTTCCAAATCCTTCATCACAACGGCTATAAATCGCCTGAGTTTCGAATCCCTTGTCAACACTGTTATAATGCTCTTCATAGAATTTATAATAAGTAAACTTCGGCAACTTGTCGTGACGCCTGTATTACTTAGTTTAAAGACTGATTCCAAATGCCTTCTTTTTATATTTACCAAAACTCTCCACAAGGCAGAATGAGGCACAAGGCTGCTTTATATATAGGACGATTCCGAGCCCGTAGGCACGGGTAAAAAATTCCCCGTAGACCCCGCATACACAGGGTCAGGTTTGTCTACCTCCCCACACGACGCTCTGTCCGTAGGCATAGCCTCGTCTGGGTTCCTCTCTGTCCGAGGGCAGAGATTTCGACAAGTCAGCCGCGAGCCAAACAGCGAACTGCCTGACTCCAAACGTTTTCTTCCTTACCTTTGCTGCTAGTGGATGTCTTCAATTGAAGTGGTTTTCCTTCTGATTTTGTAGCTATAAAACGTGATGAAAGTTTGTCTTCTTTAAGACCTCGGGTATTCATTCACCTGATCATCTGTTTTTTTTAAAGGCACGATGCAAATTAGTGTGATTTCTCATCTTCAATAGCATTGTAATTGTCTTCTATCCATCCATCCTATCCGGAGCTAACTCAAGAAGGTGTGGCAAGTTTTCCAAACACTTCAAAGTTTTACAGGGAATTATGGGATTTTATCGATAGATATTTTAATGTTGTGTTCAACGTGAATACCATGGTTATTCGTCCAGTGTCTATTGATTTTATTTTTCAATTTGGTATTGATGACAAAACCATTTCCATAATATTTACCGTTTCCAAAGTTATTAAAGTGTGCCCCGATAGTAATATCAAGCCATTCTTCCACTTTGGTTTCTCTCCGACAACATGTTATAACTAACAACGTCCGAGGCAATAATTCTTACTTTTCATTTCTTACAAGTGCTCAAATAAATTTTTATATTCATTTAAAAGCGTTTGAAAAATTTTAAATAATAAATTTTTATTTTTAATTATTGATTAGAGATATTATTGGCTATAATATGTCAACAAACGAAATCTGGTAAAAATTAAGAGTTATAAGCAAGAGTTATAAGTTTGGGCACCTCGAGGTTGTGTAATGGTAAGCAAGCTTATCTCGCTAGAACAATTATGACTGAGTAGTGAGTTCGATTCTCACTGGGTGCCCCTTACTTTCGGCTTTGTGCCACTTCCAAGCTACGCTTGAAAAATCACTATAAACAAGAAAAAGTGGATTAAACAACAAGAAAATATGTTCATGGGAAATTGTAATGAGCTCTCCTCAGTAACAGCTCGACGACGTGAATTTAAACGTATTGCTAGATTGTTAATTAGGTCTCTTCGTTTTATTGTTTAAATACCCAGATATAAACCTAAGTTATATCCGTTAATCATTTTCGTTTCTCGCACTTTTCCCCTGGCGAAATTCATTCTGGATTCTTGCCTTCTTGCTACCTACGATCTTCTAAAATTAAAATGCAACGGCTATTGCGGTTTTCTGTTTTCTTGAACTCTGTTCTTCTATTGTCCTCTCTCTTTACTAACGTCTTAGAAGACCATTGCACCTTAGTCGCATTATCGCCTTGCTTTTGGAGAAATAATTTTAAAAATCTATTTGAAGTAATTATCAGAGGAAACAATGTAACCATGTACTTTTTACACAATTCTTGAAATAGATAGATAGATAGATAGAAACGAAGGTTGGTAATGAACAATAATATTTAGGACATATAAGATTCGCCAGCGGCGCGTAGAAGTAGTCAATTGTTAGAATTGAGTCAACAGAATTCCACAATGAATCTCCAACTGCAGGATATCTACCAAACGCCCTACACGGTCTGATATAACACAAGGCCGAATTTAATGTGGGGTATTCGATCCCGTAGACCCGGCCAAAAATTCCCCGTAGACACCACATAAAACAGGTTCGGGTAGCTGTTTCCCGAGACGAGACTCTGTCCTTTGACATAGCCTAGTCTGGGGATCCTCTCTGTACGGAGACAGAGAATTTGACCAGGACAGCTGGAGACGAATCGTCAACTGCAGGATATCTACCAACTGACCCACGTGGTCAGGTGTGGCACAAGTCCGAATTTAATATGAGGTATCCGATCCCGTAAGCTCGGCCAAAAATTCCTTTTAGACCCCGTATAAAACGGGATCGGGTAGCTGTTTCCACGAGACGAGACTCTGCTCTTCGACATAGCCTCGTTTTGAGATCCTCTCTGCCCCCGGGCTGAGAGTTTGACCAGCACAGCTGGAGACGAATCTCCAACTGTAGACCAA
This sequence comes from Acanthosepion pharaonis, assembly GCA_903632075.3. Lineage (NCBI taxonomy): Eukaryota > Metazoa > Mollusca > Cephalopoda > Sepiida > Sepiidae > Acanthosepion > Acanthosepion pharaonis. The sequence continues at coordinate 148,886 of CAHIKZ030005571.1, read as the reverse complement.
CGTACAGTATTTACTACTTTACTTATGTGAATGAGAACATACCCATTATTGTCCGTTGGAATGCTATAACAAAGACATTCTAAGCAAATAGAAGCAAATCGTTGTTTCCCGAATTTCAAATTGATCACTCTTAAGAACCTAACCGTAATAGTCTTCAAATATTCTTATTCCTTTGAATATTCTTCCTTGGATAAAATATTTATTCAAGTATTTTTTTTTTAAATTTAGTTACCTACAATCGTAGATCTCTAGACGAAATGTGTTACATTCTGTATATTCGAAAATAATTTTCTTTTAATATTTTCTTTGTATCCTAAATGAGATTGTGAAAAGCGAATAGAAATTATCTTTAATTATTGATTTCTGAAGAATGTTTCTTGATTTTAGTCACTTTTGTTTTATAGCGAATCTCAAATCTTTATTCTACTATTTCTTTCGAAAAATATTAAATCTAATAGCATTATTTTAATAAAATAATAACATTACAGCAGCGTAGCGTCAATCCGAGAAGAAATACAGTGAGATCGCTTATTTGAGAGCAGTTTGCTGGTAAAGCCGTAGGAGTCAAAACAATAAAGGATGTTCACAAGAAGAAAAGCAAGGAAGCTGTGGAGGGTAATCATCGCTCACAACTTGAATGAACGTGGTACACAAAAAAGAAGAATAGACAAGGGAGCAAGATTGATGTATGTGAGTTCAAAACAGAAGAATGCATTTTTTTTTTTTTAAATAAAATGAAATGAAAAATAAATGTCTTCAAAAACAAATTCTTCATCCAGGAAATTTTCGGACACGGCTAAAATGTGTCTTTGGGTGCTTTCAAAAATGTTCTCTGAATATTAACAGAATTATCAAGCTGCTTATCTAACAAATTTCCGCATATTTTGCCAGAGAAATTTCCCGAAATCTCTCTAGCATGAAATAAATGTGCTGTCTTTGAGGAAACAATTTATAACCTAATATGGATTTTCTAAACGAGGCTTAAATGTGGCACAGGGCCGAAAGAATGGGGCACTCAGTGAGGATTGAACTCACTATTTAGTTGGACCAGCTTGCTAACCATTACACTACGCCGAAGCGCTTAATTTATAACCAAATATTCTCCGGTAACGTTTCACATATGATTAATATATATATATATATATATTAATCATATGTGAAACGTTACGTTATATATAGGTACCTCCGTTTATTTCGCGAAAATCTAATATAGCATGACAAGAATAATCTGAAAATTAACAAAAAAAATTTTTTTCATGATAAAAGTATATTTCATTATTGAGAAGAAACACTAAAGTATTTTTTGAGTAATTTTTGAAATTTTTTACTCATTCTTAGCATGTCCGAAATTTTAGTTAAAAAAAACTTGTTTACAAAATAACGAAC
>CAHIKZ030005571.1:77500-142500 GCA_903632075.3 Acanthosepion pharaonis | reverse complement strand
TCCGTTTAGCATGGTCACTTTGTCGTCACATGGGCGACGCTTTCAAAACGTATTCCTAAAAATTTTTGATTATTTTGAATGAAAAAGAAAATGAAAAGAATTCTATTAGGATCTAAAATTTCCATGTGTATGCTTGTCGAGCATTAATCTCGCTAAAAAAGGGGAAATATTAAAGAAACCAGGTCTAGTATTCACCGTGCGTGAGATGGATATTATACCTGCTTCATAAATAATCAAACTTTAGAGCTGATGTGTTTATTATATCTTCTGGTGTTTGTCTATCTGTCTGTCTATCTGTCTATCTGTGCCTCTCTGTCTTTGTGTCTCTGTGTGTGCGCACGCGTCTTGTAGCATCCTGAAGATGGTAATCGGAAGAAAATGGGAAGGCTCTGCCTGTATGTGTCTGGATCACATTTCTAGTTGGTCTTGCAATGTTTGGCGTTGTCGATACGTGTGTTGAGTGTTGGTTAGATGTACGTTATTCATCTTGTGGTAAATCCTATGGTTAAGAAAAAATAACCGGGAAATTTGGAGGTATGTGGTTCTGTGTGTGTGTGTTTTTTTTTTTTTTACTAATATTCCGTCAATACAAGGCCTAAGAACCACTCAAGATAGATGGTTATTGTGTGTTGTATGAGCGTGAGAAAAAATGAAGTTCATGGGAAAGATAACGGTTGAACCTAATGTTGAAGATGTCAACATTATAATGATTGAGAGAACAATTTACCGGAAGGCTGTTTCACAAAGCAGCAGTTCTTGGGAAGAAACTGTCCGAATGTTACTTATTTCTTACAATTAGAATACGAAGGGAATGGGAATGATTCACACTTGTGTACGTGGCATGGCGGATTCCAGCTATAAAGTTAAAGGGTGATGAGATTAAGAAATGTTGCCCATCAGAAAATTTGTCATAGAAATAGGGATAGAAATGCTAAAGTCTCCCGACGTTTCATCTGTGGGAAAGAGGCGTTATTTTTTAATCAATTCACCCTAGATTTGATTGAAGGCTAGAAAAGCGAAACGCGTAATCAAATCTACTTTCAATGGAACGGTTTTCAATTTGTCATATATATATATATATATATATATATATATATATATATGTGTGTGTGTGTGTGTGTGTGTGTGTGTGTGTGTGTGTGTGACGTGAGATAAAATGACTAAAAATAACAATTTACCGAAGTTAAAGTAGTTGGACAAAAAAATGAAAAAATACTGGATAATGTGATTCGTCATTCTCGTTCGTGTCGATGGCCGTCTCTATTGTTTTATTTTTTTTTTTTTGTTTTTTTTTTTTTTCTCCCAATGCTCGGACACTGACCTCTTGCATCAGTAAGATTAAAAGTACACACTTTTATACGAAGACTACTTAAAATCTTTTGGGGCTTCTAAGAAGCCCTTCCAGAAATAATTCTGATATTTCTTCATTTATTGGCAAGACACAGGAAAGTGGGTCAAACCAAGAACTTTTCAGCCTTCCTGCGCATACATAGGCCGAAATCAAAAACCATTATTTTATGAAATAGAACTGGTAAACACGCATGAATTTTTTTTATCAAATTTTGCAATTAAAATGTTTATTGTTAAAAAAAATGTAAATGCTTCGATTTTAACGACTTAATATATTTCTCTATTAATTCTATGGCTACTAAGAAAATTTAGGAGCGATAAATTTTACACACCATTACCAGTTCTGAATCATTGAAAAACATTCCAGATCTGCGCATGACATCACGGCGTCATGAAAATATCTTTACTTCTTTTAGTTTTTTTTTTTTTCTTTACTAATTAAGTTATTTCAATTATTGCTTTATTTGATTAAATTTGGTTTTATCGATGCCATATTTCTGTACATTTTTTGGCTATCAAAATTTGATAAAGCTTCGACTGCACATTTTTTCGCGGAAAAAGACGTAATGCTTCGTGTCACTATCTATGTATCTTCTCTCCTATCTCCTCTTACGAGGTGCATACAATTAAAGATAAAATTTTTACGAACAAATAATTATTACATGAGAAAATTGAAGATTAAAAAGAAATCGGATATAGGTTAATTAATACTAATTATTCTGACGCTGATATGGAGATAATAATTTTCTCATCATTGGTATTGCCATGTCACGTGACGTAGAAAAATGATTTAAAAAATTATCATAATTTAGAGAAGATTTGCAGTAAACATTGTAGACAATCCAGACTTCATAAAACGGAAAAGTAAGAAATATTGCATTATTCTTGATCGATTCGTTTTTTTTTATGGCTTATCAACCCTTTACAGGCTATTTAAAGTCAAAAAATATTTTTAGATTGTAAGGATTTTTAAGATAATAATGATTTAGTCATGCAAGTCTTACTAATTTACTTATAGCTAAGATGACAAGAGTCGGATTCATAATTTTCCCAACGGTATTTGCGTGTGAGCGAATATAACGAAACCAACTGAAATTGGAACTAGGCTTTCCGATCAACAATTTCGACTTATTATCCTTTGCTCCACTCACACATCCAATGCTTACAGTGACTCATCTCGATACTGACCAGGCATTAAGTTATATGGACGTGAGCTATCGTTTGCTTTCTTGCTTTACTGTAAATATCTTAGGTAATCTTGATATCTTTGGGAAAGATATTAGAATAATCCAGAACCTGTTCTGGCAACAAAACACTTGCATACGGACAGAAAATTAATTAAATATGCAAAAATAGCAAGGGATGTAAGACAAGGATGTGTCTTCTCGCTAGACTTATTCATTGTTTACAGTTTGGGGATTCTGATAGAATTAGAAAACCTACCACGGTTTATTATTGGCAGCCAAAATCTTAACATCATAAGATGGCTCCGTATTGACAGTAGACACAAAAAGGAAGCTACAAAAACTCCTAATAAAGGAAAGCGAGAAGAAATGACTAAACATCAAGAGTGAATGCATAAGGAACAAACAAACACGCAAATTACAAACTGAATATACCAAAATAAAGCAAGTACAAGAATTTAAATATCTGGGAAATGTTTGAACAGAGGAAAGAATGTGTGAAAATGGTATCTGAAGACGCACTGAGATCGCGAAAGAAGCCTTTTAAAAACTCAGTAAAGTATTAAGAAACAGAAAAATTGGTTAGAAATGAAGAAAAGGTCCTAAATTTCAATATAATATTAAGACATTCTATATGGCAGGGAATGCTGGAAAATTTTCTCACAGGTGAAGAAAAGAGAGATATGATTCTGCAGCAAGATGCTAAGACTAAAATGGTTGGAATATGTGAGCATCAAGGAAATTTTAACAGAAACAGAAGCAAAAAGAGCATTTGTAATTATAATCAAACATATGATAATTTCTGGAGCGAATAATGAGGAAAAGATACTTGGAGAATTTGATACTTGTGGCTATATTGGAGGCAAATCGGCAAAGGAAAAGATCAAGTTACCTAACTGGCATTGTTAGTAAGCGGATAGTTAGAGTTAGAAAGGATGGGACGTTATCAAGAGCCATGATAGAAGGAAAGCGTCTTATAAAAGAAGAAGTATTTATTATTTTGTTGTAAATTGTTTATGTTACATTGATAAGAATGTTTATAAAAATCATTGACGTATATTTTGAGGTTATGCTAAGCAAATTTTATAAAATTGTTCCCTTTGCGGCTCTGGGATAAAACCTCATATTTTATACACCATCTACACGAGAGAATTTCCAGTCTATTTTATGTTGATCATAGCCCAATTTTCACTAATATCTGGACAACGAATTCGACTAATCAACATGGTGAACGGTACTCGGTACAATTTCAAGTAAGGGAGATTGACATGACGGCTGTTTTTGTTACTTCAAATTGTTGAGGCGGTAAATACGAACTTGTTAACGATGATGTGGTGATAAAGACATTGCGACGAGAGTGGTAATAGTAATTTCTATATTTCTATTTCCACTTTCTCCTTGGCGGTTTTTCAAGCTTTTATCTCTTTACCTCTCCTGGGTTTCCGCGCCTAATTACGCAGATACACACACACACACACACACACACACACACATATATATATATATATATATATATATACACACACACACACACACATATATATATATATATATATATATATATATATATATATATATATATATATATGGTATCTTCAGTCCAGCCTCACTACACTAGCAGCCATCATCATCGATCACATTAGTCGCTGTTGGTTTTACCTCGTTAGCATTCAATCCGCGGTTATTCGCCGCTTTGTTTTTCTCAAACCAGCCAGATTGTCATCGGATATGCATCAATAAACCAACGGTCATCAATTCAAACTCTCAGATGGGTCAGTGCCGCTCGGTTGGTTACATTTCTGACCTCATCCAATATACGAATCCTCACCACCCCAAGCTCTGTAATCTTCTTCGTCACGGGTACTGCGTGGGAGGAAAAAGGGGATAAAAAAATTAAACTTAAATCTCTCAAGAGATGCACGGAGTTTGGTTCATTAAGTGTGTTAGAGAGAAAGGGAGAGAGACAGAGAGAGAGAGTGGGGTGTGCATTTTCGCCTGTGCTATACCGAAATGCGAACGCACATTGGATTAGCGAAAGATCCTTTCCAAAAGCTGAGGAAAACACTAAAAAAAAACAGAAAAAATTCGTTAGAAACAAAGAAAAGCCTGCGAAACTGCTATGTGATATCAATCCTCTTATATGGAATTAAATATTGGACAATCTTCCCACAAATGAATAGAAAACTGCAGGCAACAGAAATGTGGAGCTACAGAAGGAAACTGAGAATTCCATTGACTAATCGAGTTTAGACATATAATAAGGAAGTAGGTCTTAGAAAACCTAAAGCTTACAAGACATATCGAGGAAAAGAAAAAGAGGTAAAGACAGCGGGACACGTAAACGATGAGCCTGTATGAATGGATGACGGAATGGAGGGCGTTAGGCTTGGCAAAGAGAGAAACAATGTTAAAGTCCACAAGGGATAGGAAGCTGTAGAGAGCCATGATCACCCACGCCCTGAAGGAAAATAGCACAGAAGAAAAAGATGAGTCCACTAATACTGTTATGTGTTGGCACCGACTAGAACTATATCAATGTATATATTTTAACCCTGGGAGAGTATACTGCCACAGCCTCACTACATTGTGGTTCCCGTAGAAAGTAGGTTTTTAGAGGATGAAGTTACTAGTCCTACGTCGAAACAGTTGTGAATCCAGAGCGACTGTTCTTCTACATTAGATGCTATCCAACGCTAAAGCGCCCAGTATAATTACGTATTTTCCTTACACAATGTTTTGTTTTTTTATTCCGAGCCGAAAAAGCCAAGACCAACAGACATCGGCGAAACGTGTCGTTTATAACTTTTTCCGCTTTTTCCAATCTTATACATATATATATGTGTGTTCGTGTTTGTGTGCACGTATCTGTTTGTGTGTGCATCTATGTGTGTTTAAGCGTTCGCTTGTGCGAGCACCTGTGTTTATACATACAGAATTGTGTAGGTGTGTGCATTTATGTACATGCAAAGTGCATTGTGTCTCATCTTGTGCACATATGTGTCTACATAATGCATTGGCGAATAACGAATACGAATAAAGCGATTTAGACCTGATAATGTGTCTGGAAACATTATCAGCAGAATTAAGCTGAGTTGACGAACAAAAAATTCTAACTTCCTATCGACACATATCACAAAAGAAACAAAAAAATAAACAAAACCCCAGATCGACTGGTCAAGCAAGTGTGAACTTCGTATGGGACATCTTCAAAATAATTTCGTTACCCGAAAAAACCATTAGCCACCCACAGTTTCGGGTAGTGATTTTGCTCTTGACAACGGACATAATATGGAGACAAATGCAGAAATGGAAGTCATAATGTCGATATGATTTTTAAAAGCAATCGCGATTATAACGATTATCATTGTGGCAGAATTGCTGAGGTCGGGATAGACACCTTTATAATAAAAATAGTAATAATGATCAATAATCGAAAGACCTGTTTATAGCGATATTGCTTTTAATAAATTCATAATGACGACGACAAATGTGGGTTAATGGCTATAAAATGATTACAATGCCGATTAAGACGATGGTAGTGGTGGTCATTTAGAGATAGAAATATTGGCGTAGAGAATGATTACTTTTTGTTTTTCTCTTTGTCTTTTTTCGATGGATACATTTTTGATTGCATTGAAAACAAGGTTAACAAAAAAACGCTGATAAAGGTGATAAGTTGTGTTAAGAAGAATGGTAGTCGATCGCAAAATGATTCATCTCACGGGAGGAGGAGGAATAAGAAGAAGAAGAAGAAGAAGAAGAAGAAGAAGAAGAAGAAGAAGAAGAAGAAGAAGAAGAATGGTGTTCTTGTCTTCATGATATACCTATTTGTATTTTATATATAGCCAGAATGGTTTAATAGCCGAAAAATGTCCAGTTTTCTTACATGAAATTCTGAATTCGTCTTTCTAAAGGATGTTCCAATAACTTGGACCGATTATAAATGTGAATTAATGATTTTTTTTTCTTTTCCTCTCAGATTTAACAACTTAAGTCTTTGGCAATTTCAACCATAGAAAATTAACAAACAATGTCTTAAAGTTATCGACGCCTATTAGGAAAAACAGAATTTAAATGAGAAGTTCCCAGGTCGCATCATCTCTCGAAACAGCGAAGTCAATTCGCCACCATGCAGAGACGTCATCAAAAATTTTGACCATTGAGTGGAGATATTTGGGCGATATTATTTTTCACGCATAAATGCCATGACTTAAATAACATGATCCAATAGAGAAATAAATAAATTTTCAACAATAACACTGATTTATTTACTGCTGACTTTGATCCGTCTTAATGAAAACCCCTTCACTTATCCATGCATAGCCTGTGCTTAGTTTTTTTTAACTATCTGGGCATCGTTCTAACACTTGACGTAAAACGTATCATAGAAATCAGAAAGCGCACAGAAATAGCGGAAGAAGCTTTCCAAAACTAAACTGGGTATCAAATAACAGAATACTTTCGTTTGAAACAGGGGAAGGCGTGGTGAATAACTATATAGAGTGCGATGATTAAATTGTCGTCGAAATTACACAAAAATGGAAATAACACAAATCTCATTTTAGCAAATATATTTAACAAAATTACACAAAAATATCTTGAAATACTAAAGAGTAAATTTATACAAAAAACGTCGCCATTGGCTTCAACCACGGCCTCCAGACAACTTCGGAATCTCCTGCAACTTTTCTGAATGCTCCCCTTGTTTAACTTAGGGAATGCTGACATAACCCTTGCCTTCAGTTCATCTTTGGTGTTACAAGGAGTTTTGTTGGTCTCTCGTCAATTGCGCCCCATAATAATCAAGGGGGTTGCAGTCTGGGGAGTTAGGTGGCCAGATGTAAGAAGTGATATAGTTGATTGTCTGACAGCCATAACTGAGTTCTCCTACTTGTGTAGCATAGTGCTAGACATGGGGTCTTCCAGCGGACACCCTTTTCATCCAGAGTAGCACTAACTCCTAAAGGTATTTGACGTAGCCCTCCGAGTTGAGTCGAGGCATGTGGGAAGATGAATGGAGGCCTAATGTCGCCATCCATGATGTTGACTGGATACATCATCTAACTCTTTCCGAATCCTCTGCACTGTCCTCAGACTGACACCGAAACACTCTGAAATGTTCGTATTGGAGCTTCTGACGCGAATGCCAAGCAGTATACCATGCCGTTTCTAAATTTCTGTTGGAGTGAATTGTGTCACGGTGCACTTTTTTCTCACAGACGCTGCCCATCTGACCCTATTATACTTATGCAGTCGATAAAATCAAAAACAAACACCGCTCATGCGCGAAATTAAAATATAAAATGGCAATTATTTACCAATCACAAACTGTGTGATGTCAGACCTCCTATGTGATGCTATCCAAGACTAAAGCGCCCAGTCTGCAATGCTATTAACTCGTAGCTGGTTGCCGGTGAAAAGATGGATTCCTACGTCCTCGAAGATTATTTTGGCAAAAAACAAAACAACGACCCCGGCTGGGATTTGAACTCCAAGAGGGATATGGCATTAAAAACGAACTATTGCAGATGTTAACATTTGTCTGATAACCTGTGTGTTGCGATAAATGCAAGAAAAATAACATTACAGAAAAACTAATCCAAAAATTTCAGTAACAACATTGATTCATCGAAGAAGTTTGAAAATTAAAGCTAAGGCCTGCTGGTTAAGATAAAAGCAATGAATACTACGCAAATTTCTCACAGATAAGGAAGAGACGAGATAAAAGAGATGTGGTTCTACAGATGGCTGCATATAATACCATGGAAGAAGCATGTGAGCAATGAGGAAGTTTTAAGGGAAATCGAAACAAAAAGAAAGTTCATACTTAGAATCAGAATGAGGGAGTTGAAGATTCTGGGACATTTAATAAGGAAACACGAATTGGATAATTTGCCACTCACAGGACATTCATATATCATGTGAGTGTCAAATTAGATAAGGTAATCAAGGAAAGAAAGGAATTAACGAACAATTAACTGTAAGACGTAAAATAAACTATCGAGGTTACAAGTTACTTTTGAGTGACATCAAAATCAGGCAGGTTTAGAAATGTTACTCTCTGGGTAGTTCAGTGGCACATAACGGAGATTACTGCACAGAAATCCGAAGGTGTGTAAGAATAGCGAAAGATGCCTTTCAAAAACTAAGCAATGTAGTAAGAGATATTAAATGTCTTTAGAAACAAAGAAAAGAACGCAGAAATGCTATGTAATATCTAATTCCCTACATTTAAGTGAATGTTAAAAAGTACCCTAAGAATTTAAAGAGACATGAAGTGACAAACAGAGACTAGAAAATCCTTTATGCAGAAGACATTGTGGACAGAAAATGTGAATAACGAATATTTAAGGAAATAAGCAGCTACAAAGAAACTGTTGCTAACAATCATAAAAATTATATTTCTGAGACACATAATTAGGAAAGAATGCTTGGAGAATTTAACATGCACATCACATCTTGAAGGCGAGTAACACAAAAGATTAACCTATCTAAAGTGAATAGATGAAAAAAAGAACACAAAACAAAGAGGGCAATAATGACGCAACAGTTATTCAGAATAACAAAGGGCTGGAAGTTGTGAAGAGGCGTGATCCCCTGTTTTGAAAGGTGATATCTTGTGAAAAAATCCGCTATTTAGGAACCATGTGACAGTAAGAAACAGGAAGAAAAAAAGAACTACGTTAGCAACAATGGCTTTGAAAATTGCTAATCAGAAGAAGAAATTATAACCAAGGGATTTCGGAGTTAGCTTTTTTTTACGTTTATTGTTCACAAAATATAAGGCACAAAAGGGCTCTTCTTGTTCTTGTAACGGCATTCACCCGGGGTGGGTTGAGCCGGCTTCAATATTGGAGTTTCATGGGAATTTGGAATTCACAAGCGGTCCCCAACCCGCATGTATAGCACGTGAGATTTGATTATAGTGGTGAAGGTTTCGTGCAGGACCATCCACACTTTTTGAAGGGCCGAATACAGAGACCTGATGCACTAAGTGCCACAAGGTCCCCAAACTACCCTCCGCAGGTTTTGAATTCAGAGTTTTTCCTTCTCCTAGACCAGTTGCCATCCAAGTCTATAGAACCCAGTCTGCCCTGCTATTTTCCCATAACTGAAGGGGGGAAGAAGAGGATTCACACCTTTCCCAAGGGTATTAGCACGTAAGTGAATGTAATGGAATTCGAACTCGGCTCTCTGATTCCTCAATCTAAGCCGCTATGCATCACTCCACCGTGCCTCCTCTATAAAGGGTTGCTAAATGAGGTTGTTGCAGTAGAAGGACTTTAGAATTGTAGATTATCAGTATATACTTGAAGACATCCCTGACACAGGCTACTTGAGAAACTGCTATTTCAAATTGTCCCGACATAGGATCATTCGGTGGTGGTAGGATAGAGAATGGGACTTTTGACTCCAACGTGCTATTCGGATGGCCCGACATGCCCTGCCGCGTCCACCTCCCACATTTCTCTGTGACTCCTGCTCGCGACTCTTCAGGGGTAGGCTGGGCCTTCAAAGCCATGTCTGCCACCATCACCGAGGGTGGGGAAGAAAGGGGAGAGAAAGAATGACGATCCCGATACTCGGGTGCAAGTGGGTGCCGAGGTTGAGTATGTATATATCACACATTGGTTGATCCTGGACATGAAGTGGTTAGAATTGAATTAATGGTGGAATCGGCCTCTCATGTGTCTGTTCCACAAAGCAACGGCACTAGTGAAGACGTTATCTATATTCTACGTATTAATGAAATACGGAGGATCGCCCCTGAGTATCTGGCATGGTGGATTTTAGCTGCAAACGTGTGAACTGGTGGAAAGAAGGAATCTAGTTCATCAAAACATTTTCTATAGCGATGGATCTACTAAAGTCTACTAGTATTTCGCCACTGTTCTATATTTCATTTATTATTTTTCTTATATCCTTGCGATGTTTCGTCTGTGAAAAGGAGTTGTAGAGTGGAAAATAATTCTTCTTTTTCGTCTTCTTCTTCATGCCGTGTTCCTTCAAGGTATAGACGATCAGTAGTCTTCACAACTTCCTATCCCTTATAGCTCTTAATAATGCTTCACTTGTGCTACTTCTGCATCTCTGTTCCGCCATCCTTTCCTTTTTGTTCCAATTTAAGACTTTTCGTTTCTTACGCACTACGTTCATGGTCTTCTCAGTACCCTTCTATAGAGCCACATCTCAGTTGCATCCAGTCTTCTCTTCATCTATGAAGAGATTATCCAGCATTCACTGGCATGTAGGGGGGACTGATATTAAATAGCAGTCCAGAACTCTTTTCTTTATTTCTAACGAAATTTTCTTATTTTTTAATAGTATACTTAGCTTTTGGAACGTATATTTTCTTGAAGGATATTTCATCACCGCCGACTCAGCACTGCCGACTCAACACCAGTATTTAATTTTCAAACATTTCATCACACCGAAAATGGAAATTCTTACTCAAAGAGGAAAAGAAAAAATTGCACACGAAGGCCATTTATTTGTATTTGAAAAAGAGCCAGCAACATAAAATTTTATCGTCGTGACCAAAACAAGAATTCATACGAAGTTTAGGGCAGTTATCATGAAAGTATACAAGCAGTCTCACAATTTGTCAGCTGCTAATGTAGGCTAAAGTGTGAACAAACTTGAAACGTTGTGCCGAAGGCACTGTTGAAAATTCAAGTGCAGTAATAAGTGAAGTATTAACAAGTATTTGATCATTGCCAGATTCTTCAGCCATGAGGAAAACGATTACACGCAAAGAAAAGCCGTAAGATCTTCAGTAGTTAGAGTTGCCATACCGGTATAACATTTATATTTCAGAAGAAAGAAGAGAAGAAAATTGTCCTGGAGTTGAGTCGGCGGTGTTAAGTCGGCGGCGTTGAGTTGTCCGTGATGAGTCGTCCTGGACATATGTATTTTTTTTTATTCCAATGCGTGTTCTGATCTCGCTGCCGCAATTTCAATCCTCTCTTAAAATCGTTACAAGATACTTGAACTTCTGTGTGTTTTGATGTTTTGATTCGTACTACCCGTCTTCTTTTTTTCTTTCTTGCAGACTACAATAATTATGTCTTATTGTAGTTAGTTCTTTCTTTCAGGTTTCCTTTCCTACCTTGACCATAGTTTTCCTTGTGTGTCTGTAACCCCTTTTTCCATACCAGTTGATCTTGAGTTGGCGGTTAGCTTCCTTGTTCTGTAGGTGGAAGGCACTATTTTGAGTCTTGTCAGGGTTGCATCGAAGATGGTTGAGAGCGTAGTATGTGATAAAGCTGCCCAGAGCACTGGTGAGTAAGGTCTCAACCTCCTCGAAAGATTTCTCCTGGCATAGATCATTTAATGGGAGTGATTCTTGCGTGATAAACTGAAAGTCAGTTTGTTTGTCTTGGTGTTTTTTCAAGAAAGTGGATAATGGGCACCAGCATTTAAATATGTAAAACCGGATAAAAAAGGAAGATCTGTATGGCGATCACGTGATGCACTCCCGACATCATTCGTCTTGACAGATTTAATTCTACCCATTCCTCCTACCAACGTTGGCGCCACCAAATCACACTTACTTTAATATTCGTTCAAGAACCCACCAGAAACCTGTGTTAATGTATATTGGTAACTTTGAATTGATAACTTATCTGAATTTTCTTCCTTTTCTCCTGACTATATATTGTGAATTTGTTCTATTTCTTACCTTTCTTTTATTTCTTTCATACTGTTTCTTTTCTTTCATTCTGTCATATTCAAGACGTTTCGGCCTTTGTACAGTCTGGCCTTCTTCAGGGGATATACGTTGGAATTTTGTTATAGTGGAACACACCTGTTATATTGTTAATAGACTCTCCCATGTATAATAAGTAAGAGTAGTAGTAGTAGCAGGGCTCAGTGAGTTGGTCAGTCAGTCGATGTCGGACGACCGTTAGTCGGATACTAGAAGCATCAGCCACCACAACTAGATTGCTGCGTCATTAACTATTATATCAAGTTCCTAACGTTTTGTACGTCGAACCTATTTTAGGACCGACTTAGTGAAATACAAGCCACCACTGTGAAACTACTCTATAACAAATTTCGAACCGAACACTTTGATTTCGAAATTCCAACGTATATCACCTGAAGAAGGCCGGAGCGTACAACAACCGAAGAGTTGTGAACATGACAATAAAGATGAGGACAACAGTCCGAAAATTATGTAACTATAAATATAAACTGGTTATTAAGACCTCTCCTTATTATTAATTTCTTTCTTTTTACTCTTTTAAATGACCTCCGCCCATTTATTAAGATGCCCCGTTTATTGCTTATAGAGAAAAATTCTTGTATTAGGTTTCTAAAGTAGTAAATATACACGCTCATTTTGTTGCGAAACATTGAGCTGCAATAGAAAATTATTTTTATTATGACATTCTTTAATGGCATGAAGTGAACCTAATAACTAAGATGGTTGTGTATTTCCAACCTGAGCCAGGTAGTCAGTGTTCAAGCCCAAGTAAAAGCTATATCCTTATTTTCAAACAACTTTTGTTACAGCTCTATCTTCACTTCTCTCCTTGAGAAAAACTTAGCAAAGTTTACTTCGTAACTGTTGTGAAGTTTATAATAATTTTTGATTCGTTTTAACGAAAAAATGGTCCGACGATGTTGCTGCTGCTAGAAATGGTCGTTATATTTGCTATTGCTGCTGCTGCTGCTGCTGCTGCTAAGCAGGATGAACTTATTCACAGTGATGACTATAGATAAATTCGTATATAGCTATGTTGGTATTAACAGAAGTGATGGCATTAATAGAAACTATAGTGATGATGATGATGATGAGGAGGATGAGGGTTGTTGTTGTTGTTGTGGTGGTGGTGGTGGTGGTGGTGGTGGTGGTGGTGGTGGCTGAATGCATCTTGTTAAACAAAGACAATAATATACAATAACTTAAGAACAATCTCTGTAATGAAACAAAAGAGGAGAGGACGGTGTTGGCGATTATTGGTGATTTATGATAATGCAAGGTTGTGCTATCATCCGTAGAATGCTGTCCACCCGTGGGCTACGTTTTAATTCGTTGACTCCTTGGCTGACGATTCTGAAAATTACGTTCTGTCAAAATCAAAACCTTCATAATTATAATTTAATTATATTTTAATATTTGCATCAATTGCGATAACAATCGATTTATTACCTGACGGATGATGCGCCCAAAAGACCAGATCTTAATCGATTTTTTTTTTTTTTTTTTTTGCTTTGTTCTGCGCAGGTTTATCAAAACTACTATAGAAAAGAGTGGATTATTTAAAAAAAAAATAATGAAAGGAAAACAGATTCGTAACAAGATTTAAATATGAAAACAAGGATAATAACTTAAATGCAAGCACAGGCACAGACGCATGTTCGCAAGCAAAAGAGCTGTTTACATACACGACCGCACATATACGATCGAATACTCAAACATGCATTTACATGTCGATTGCATTTGTCTTTTCATTTCTGATATTTAACATCAATCTATAACATATTCATTTAACCGGTGACCTCTGCTATGACCCTGTCGATATAGTAATTGCTCAAGTACATATAATTCTTCTTCTTCTTCTTCTTCTTCTTCTTCTTCTTCTTCTTCTTCTTCTTCTTCTTCTTCTTCTATTACTTTCGTTCTACATTCTTTTTCTTCTACTACAACTACGACCAATACTACTACTTTCGTTCTCTTTCTATTCGTATTACTGCTACCACTACTACGATTACTTTACTTCTTTTTTCTTTTACTTCTTCTACCACCACTACTACTATTTTAGTCTTCTTCTATTAATACTACTATAATTACCACCACTACTAGTATTTTAATTCTTCTACTACTAAAATTACCACTATTACTACCATTAATAATACCATTACTATAACTCTCTTTTTTCTACTACTACTACTGTTACTTTCGTTCTTCTTGAACTATTTCAATTACTACTACTACTACTACTAATTTCGTGCCTCTACTACTACTGCAATTACCACTGTTACTACATTCGTACTTCTACTACTATTATCACTACTACTACTACTACCACTACTACTACTACCACTACTACTACTTTCGTTCTTATACTACTACTACCCCGACTACTATTGTTCATCTTCTACTACTACTGCAATTGCTACTACTACAACTTTCTTCTTTCTTCTACTACTCCTTCCTCTACTACCACTATTACTACTACTACTGTTTCTTTTCTATTTGATTTCCTTAAGCCTCTATATGAGGCTTAAGGAAAGTTTGTCTTCTAGGATAAAACCTGAGTGCAAAGTCTATTTTAGCATCACCTGACATGAGTTACATACTACAATTGCACATTCATGTCGTTTTATTTTACGATCATAAAGTAAATTTCATGAATCCGAAATATAAAACAAACTTTCAATTCAAAAAGTATGAAGCATATTCATCTTCACAAATTTTCTTAAATGTCTATAATTGGTAACAGAAGCCATTGGCTTATACCAACGGATTCCCATACTTCATACTTCTCCAATTCACTCTCGTGTGGTCATGTGTGACGTCATGAGATGCGGTGCGATTTTCGCTTCTAGCGTCTTATATGCACGTATTTATCGTTGCTTAGAAATCATCTATGTAAACAATGACAGATTATCATCACTGTCGTGTCCGTATATTGTTTAATATGTTGTAATTGACATCTTTGATAATGGCTTATGTAAGCCGAAAGCTTAGATTGTATTAAATAAAAAAAATATGGATCAATATTGTGAATTTCTTTCTTCGTTCAACGATAATGTTATTAAACTTATCAGACGTTACGAAAAAAATTTACATAAAATAAATAGACAACACTTGTCTATATTATTTAATGAAACGTATATGAATGAAAAGAGGCTGATATATATATATATATATATATATATATATATATATATATATATATATATATATATATTTCAACTTAAACGAAGCTTAATTATAGAAAAGGAACAAGGAAGCTACATTATGCCGGTGGAAGCCGAGGCACTAAATCAAGAACAATAATATTACTAATACCTCTTTGGATATTATCAAGAATCTCCAGGTATACAGCGGGATCCTTATGTGGCAGCAATCATCAAAGGACGGACGAATGGTAAACTTATAAATATATAAGAGAGATTCAAGGGAGAAGAATTGTCTCGCACGACACCGTCAACCAACTTTCTTAGCAAGCAAACCAACCAATAGATTCAGTATAATCTTTCGACTTAATGTCAGCCTGCGAAGGTGCAACGAGTCACTCGCATTTAGGTTAGTATCAGCCATGCTTATGCTACGCAAGAATCAATCTTTCAGGTGGTCCCTAGAGAGAAGCTGACAAGCCATTACTTACCACGGTTAACAACAGACAGTAGGTCATTAGTGAGATCAGCTGCTAAATTTACATGATCGAACTAATCAGACTTACTATCATACAGGAAATAATATAATAAATAAGACGAAACAGAAGTTTCTTATCATCTTTATTCAAAGAAATATATATATATATACTCACAAACGCACGCCTACATAAACGCAAACACACACGCACTAGTTTTGGATATGACAATAATCTACACCCGGGAGCAAGACCTCTGATCGGGTTACTACATAATAGGGTCCCAGTCATGGGCTAATAGTAACCCCACCGCAAATCAAAACAGAACACTATGAAAGTATGAAAATACATATTTATAGTAATATTACCAGCAATAGCTATCTGTAGCAAAATGACCAGAAATACATTTTATCTGTAGTTGAAGGCATAGAATTACGTCCAAAATATTTAAATTAAATTGGGCATTAAATGACAAATAGATGTTGGTATGCTGCTAAACAAAATCAACCAAACAACCAATATCTTTCATGACATGAATCCATATAGTATGCTACAATTTCTTAAAACTAACTCTATTCAAAAATATAAATTCAAAATAAAATTACATATCACCGCCTCTAGTAATGATTTATCAGTAAATTTGTTCTTCGTTAATTCCTCCTTAGCCAGTTCAACCTGATGATCCCATGTGGTGAAACTAGTACCTGGCTCATTAGGATATATATATATATATATATATATATATATATATATGTGTGTGTGTGTGTGTGTGTGTGTGTGTGTGTGTGTGTGTGTGTATAGATTGATTGATTGTAGGCACATACCTATACATATATGATCCAGTTTGTCCTTAGGATAAATGTACGCATATATGCATGTATGCGCAGTTCTGCGTGCTTAAAGTGACAATTATCAATAAAAAGCGTCATGGTCCGGTCATGTTCTAACAAAAGAAATTACCGTCAAATGAATCATTTATTTTGCTTTGAAACATCAGTCTGCAATGCATGCTGTGCCAAGTTGAAATAATCGGTACCGGGATTTGGACGAGATTTTACAGAGATTTAACTGCTTAGCTACCGCCCCTGGATATGACAAGTTGGCTTTGTGTAAGACTCCGAACTGGAACCCGAGTAGCCTCGGCTTTTTGTCTGTCGGTTCGACATGTGTCCAATATCTTTCATTATGCAGTTTTCCTTTTCTCTGTCTGTCTGTCTGTCTGTCTGTCTCTCTCTCTCTCTCTCTCTCTCTCTCTCTGTCGATCGCTCTTGCTTGTTTTCCTTTCTTTTTCATTCCTCTTTACATCCATATCACCTAACCCTCAAACACCCTACCGATTCCACTATTTATCACACTCTATTATCCCCCCTGCACTCACTAACCCACCCACCCATCCATTTTTTTACCCTCATCTCATTAGTCCGTTTTTTGTTTCTTTTTTGTCATTCCATTATGTCACCCAATCTTTACAAATATCACAAATTGATATTCCTTCAAGGGCTTTACAGAGTACTTATTATTATTATTATTATTATTATTATTATTATTATTATTGCTGATGTTGTTGTTGTCGTTGCTGTATTTTGTCCACGCTGAATTTTCATATCGGTAAGAACTCCTCTATGTTTTGCTGACTATTCGACCCAATTTTAGTAATAATAATAATAATAATAATAATAAGGCAAAAACTTGTACTCACATGTCCAGCTCACACATTAAGAAGAGCATTATCGCTGTAAAATGTGTGATCTTTATGTTTTTTGTTTGTTTTACAAAAAATGATCAGTGTAAGATGTCATGAAGCCATTTCTGACCTTAGGTCTCTGGTTGGGACCCGGAAGGAAATGTGTATACAACAGGAACCAAAGGAAATAATAATAATAATAATAATAATAATAATCATTATTATTATTATTATTATTATTATTATTATCTTTGATTTCTGGCGTTTACACATTTGTTTCCGGGTCCCGCCCAGGGACCTAAGGTTAGAAATGGCACCATGACACTTTCCACTGACAAAAAAAAAAAAATTACATAGATAAAGCCCTTCGCAAAGTGTCGGCTGTACTTGTCAGAACAATTTTTTGTCTCTCCTTGAGGCAAGGACTTCCAGGAATCTCTTCAATTAGTCTACTGCAATCTTTTCCAACCAGTCCTAGGGCTCCAAATACAACAGGGATTGTTGATGTTCCCATATGCCACATTTTCGAGATTTCTATTTCAAGGTCCTTGTATTTTGACAGCTTTTTGAATATCTTCAAAGATACATTGCAGTCAGCAGGGACTACCATATCAATAAGGAGGCACATTTTTGTTTGTGGTCTTTAATAACAATATCTGGGCGGTTGGCTTTGATTGTTCTGTCAGTGTGTATTGTGTAGTGCCATAGAATTGTAACAGGTCCTATCTCCGTAACCGGGTCTGGGTGGTGCTCATACTATTTTCTTTCAGTTTTCTTCCCGTAGAAATTGCAGATTTTCCAGTGCAGATATTGGCCCACTCTGTCATGTCGGGTTTTATATTCAGTGGGTGCCAATATCGGGCAACCTGATACAAGATGATCAATCGTTTCTGGATATTTATCACAGAATCTGCATTTTGGGCTGACACAATATTTTAGTATATGTGCTTGATACTTCCTACTTAACAAGCATTGGTCCTGTGAAGCAAGGATAAAACCTTCAGTTTCACTGATGGGTACGGGTTTTGTCTACGTCAGCTTGTTTGGTACGGGCAGAGTATTGGCCATGAAGCGGTTTATCGTGCCATCGCTTCTGTATCAGGTCGGTTGCATTCGTCTTTGCTGTCTTTTTTAAGTATTTTGCAGTTTCAGCTGGTGTATTGTGCTGTACTTGCATCTCTACGCCCATTTGAAACTCAATTTTCAATTTTTTGGCTTCTTTTATTACGGAGTAAAGACGCTCACTACTTTCATGTTCCTTGACGCATACCATCATCCAGTCTTCTGTAGTTTCCAAGTATCTTTGGAGGCCAATTGTTGTAGTTTTGTAGGACAGTTCTAGTTGAACTAATCCTCTTCCTCCTTCGGATCTGAGCACATACAGACGATCAACATCAGCTTTGGGATGACGCAAGTGAGAAGCTTTCTCGTTTTGGCGTCCATTCGATTAATTTCAGCTATGGTCCAGTTAAGGACATTAAAGCTGTATTGCACCACAGGGACAGCCAATGTGTTTATAGCTGATATTCTGTTTTTTGAGTTTAGCTCAGTATTTAGTACAAGACGTACACGCCTGTAGTACTCTTTTCTTATTTTTTCCTTCATTTGGGGATGTTGTATGCCATCTCCTTCGCTAATTCCTAGATACTTATAAACTTCATCATGCTCCAGTTCCCTAATCTTTGTGACAAAATCTAAATCTGTTAAGAGTGTTTCTGTAATTCTACCTTTCTTGAATGTTACTTTTGCACATTTATCTAATCCGAAGTCCATACCTATGTCATCACTGAAGTATTTTACAATATTGAGGAGGCCTTTCAACTCATTGTCGTCTTTGGCAAAGAGTTTGAGATCATCCATGTAGAGTAGGTGATTGAATATTTTCTTATTTATTTTGTAACCATAGCTACTGTTGTTCAGTTCATGTGTAAGAGGGATTAAGGATAAACAAAACAGAAGGGGTGACAGAGAATCTCCTTGAAAGATTCCACGTCGGATATTCAGACGGTTGGATATGGCAGTGCCCCCGGTGTGACTAAAGTATAGTTTGATGTTCCACATTCCCATGCTGTGCTTAAGGAAATTTGATACCACAGGGGAGACTTTGTACATTTCCAAGAATGTGGAACACTATCAAAGGCTTTACGATAATCAATCCACGCTGCACTAAGATTTCTACGTCGTCTCTTGCAATTTTCCAGGATCATTTTATTTATCAGCTGTTGATCTTTGCAGCCATATGAACCTCTTCTGCATCCCTTCTGTTCCTGCGGAAGAATGCTGTTTGTTTCGAAAAAGGAATAAGTACGGTTCGTCAGTATAGATGTGATCAACTTATACGTTGTGGAGAGACATGTTATCGGTCTATAATTTTTCGGGCCGTCTGTTTCAGTTGTTTTTGGTATGAGGTATGTAATACCTTCAGTAATCCATTCCGGGATTTTATTGGGATTATTTACAAGCGTTGACAATGTTTTTGCAAGAATTTCATGGATAGATGAGAGATGATAAAGCCAGAAATTGGGCAACTTGTCATTTCCTGGGGATTTCCATTTTTGTGATTTCGTTAGAGCTTGCCTAACATCATCTGCGTATATATATTTTCCCATTCTTGCAGAGGTGTATCCAGCATTCGTTCTTCTTCACGCCGGATCCATTCTGCATTTGGGTTATATTCCTTTGGGCTGCTCCAAATATTTTCCCAAAATGTCTGTACATTATCAATCGATAGTGGCCTTTCGACATGTATAGGTGTTTTTCCAATTTCCTTGTAAAATTTCTTAAGATCTGTTCGGAATATTTTATTTTGGCGATAGAACTTACAACGTTTTTCGTATCGTCTTGTTCTCTGTGCCTTTAGCTGAAGTTTCTGCTTCAGCATTTCCTTGATTGATGGAATATCAATTAGGGATATAATGTTATATTTCCGCCTGATCTTTTTGCACTTACGTGTAGAAATATTAGGGTTTCTGGTGAGCTCATCTAATATAGAAGGCTCACATCTGATTTGTTTTATTTCTCGTATCAGTTTTGATTTCCAACCTGGTTCTCTGTGTCTGTTAATTTTATTTATTGTCTTGACCCCAAGCTTCCGAGTCGCTGCTAAAGCTGTTGCGTATATGACATTGTTAACTTCTGTGATGTTTATTATTATTATTATTATTATTATTATTATTATTATTGTGTTTCGTAACGCAGTATTAGTTTTTGATCAGTCAGTATGTATCAAAAGATACATGATCGCTTAAGCGTGTATCACGCATGGCACATAACTGACTGAGTAGTAGTAGTAGTAGTAGTAGTAGTAGTGGTCATATTTATTTCGATTTGCAGTTTGATACAAACACTTCCTCTCTTCCACCTGAAACTTAAAGTATACCTCCTTTTCACATTTTCTATTTTCTTATCTTGTATATTTATAGTCCCTTTTTAATGCCGGACGTCTTTCTGATTCCTTTCCTTCCGCTTCAGTTTTCTTTTTCTTTTTTCTTTTTCTCTTTCTTATTCTGACTTTCTTTTCTTCTCCTCTTCCTTCTTTCTCATTTTATCTTCCTCCTGTTTATTTTTCTCTTCTTCTTCCTTTTTCTACCCTTGTTATTTACTTCTATTTTCATATTTCAAATTTTGTTCCCCCCAACTTCCTTATTCAATATCATCTACTTGTTTCCTTTTCCTCTCATCTTAATTGTCTTTCCATCTACTTCCTCCCTTTTCTTTTATTCTCATTCCATTCTCGTTTCATTCTCGTTTCATTCTCGTTTCATTCTTCTTCTTTATCAATGACCATCTCTCATTCTTTTCTTTCATTATTTTATGCTTTATTTTCCTTCGCTTTTACCCAGTGTCTATTCTGCGTCTTGTTTATCCAGCATCTTTGCTTCATATTTATTTCCTTCATTTTTCCTTACCTTTTCTTTATTCATTATTCATTCCCCCTTCATCGCTTTCTTCATTCCTTTTACACTGTCACTTCCATCGATTCTTTCACTTCCTCCGCCATGTTTTTTTCTTTATAAATTTTAAATCTATTCGTGATTTCTACGAGCCAAGCTTTGCTGTTCAAAAGAGCCACAAGATAGAAAGTACCACTTATTTGAAAAATGATGATTTCCCTTCGATGAACAATGAAATCACTAAAATGCTCTCCCTTTAGTTATTGAATCATCTTCTCTCTTGATCCTTGAAAATAAAATCAAATTTTGAAAAGAATAGGCGCATTATAAATTAAGAACAATGCCATAGGAAAAAGATATTCCGATTTAATTGGTTTCTTGAAAATTCTTTGTATTAATTATAAATAAATTAAGCATTCGTTTATTAAAAATAGTTTTATGAGATTTGCAAAGTTTAACAGTAAAGGAAATAATTTTACTCGAACTGCGCATACAGCAAACCTTTTTTTTTTTTCATGAATAATGAAGTTAATATGAAAAATGTTCTCATGATGTAGTAAAAAATGTATGATTATACAGTGACACACTAAAAATTAGACATGTTTTTCAAGACATAACAATTTTTGCTATTGCTGGTAATATTAGAATAACATTATATTAGAAGAATCTGTAATGTTATTCGTCCTGACCTGGAATTTCGGATACAATGACTTTCCCACCGCCGTAACGTAGCTTCTCTGTGACTTTCTATAAATACAGTCATGGTAATTGTTATGATGAACGTTCATCTATGGTACCTAGACTTTATGGTACCTAGACATTATGAATTTAAGCGCGGTACTTGATTGGTGTCATCAGTTTGCAGTTGAAATGGTTATATGTAACCATAAGTTCTATGCTAACAGTCTCGTCTCTCGCACTTCTAGCCTGTGGAACTCTCTTCGGCCTCCTTGTTTTCCAGTCAACTTTGATCTCCAAAAATTTAAATACAATGTCAATCGTTATCGTGTCTTCTTAATTCCTGTTCTTTTTATTGTTCCTTGCCCTTAATAATGTTTTTATTATATTCTCTAGCAAGCTGGCGTCTTAGTGATTTTATTGCCTTGATTGGGGTGGAATGATTCAAAACAAAACATGTGCTTTGCGCTAATATAACATTAATATTACTACTAACTTAAAATTTCAGCTTAAGATAAATGAAGATATACTAGTAATGCTATCTAATAAGGATACGAGACTAGACGTTTCACACATAAGACTATCATTTATTTACTTTTTGGACTTCGTTAATTAATAACAGCGTGACCGTGGGTGCTTTCGGCAACTTTCTTCAAACGTTGATCTTTTCTCGTGGATATGAGACATTGGCTTTTCCCTTTCAGAGGAGGCGCTTATATAACGTCCTTTGAACCTTTTGTCGAAGCATATCCACACAGTAAGCTCATTTGAGTCGACCTCGTCTTTTATACGTCGGGGTAGACTTTGACATCATTCTGCACCTACCCGTGAGACTACCCCCAATTCAAATTTCTTTTGAACATTTTAGACTCTGGCGTGACACCATCATCACGTCATTCCTTAGGTTGAGATAAGTACATACTGAAGGCACCTCAGATGAACTCTTAAAACATAGGTTCATTAGTGACATTAAATTAGACTCAGACTTTGTTGTGTTTGCTGGTGTGATTCACGCACTACATTGTATATAAGGAAAAGTAAATAAAACACCTTCCTCCACAATTTATTGTTAAATATAAAAGAAAGTAATATCGAAAATTTTGTTACTCTCTTTTTTAATCTTCGCTCCTTCTTTTAATCCGTACAGATCCAGGTTAATTTTAAAATGATTTGCAAGATCATCCATTTGTTAAACTAAGTGCTTAATGCTTTAAATTGAGGTTGGAAAACAGTTCGCCATTTTGTAATTAAACGGTCGTTTCTCAGTCCTCTTTGTGATGTCTGGCACTCTGAAAATATAAGTCGAACAGCATAATCTGACATTGGGGTATTGTTGTTGTTGTTTATTATTATTATTATTATTATTATTATTATTATTATTATTATTATTATTATTATTATTTCTTTGATTTCTGTTGTATACACATTTCTTTCCAGATCCCAAAGAGAGATCTAAGATCGGAAATGGCTTCATGACATTTTCCACCGATCCTTTTTCAAAAAAAAAAAAAACTAAGATCATACACATTTTACATAAATAATGCTCTTCGTAATGTGTGAGCTCTACTTGTGAGTACAATTTTTTGTATTTCTTTTATTATGGGCTACCAGGAATCCCTTCAATGTGTCTGTCGGAACCGTTCCTAATCAATCCGAGAACTACAACTGATATTATCGATGTTCTCATATATCACATTTTTTTAGATTTCCACTTCAAGATCCTTGCATTTTGATAGTTTTCCAAAGATACAATGTACGGGGATTGTCATGTCAGAAGAAAGCACATTCTTTTTTTGTGGTCTTTGATCACGATGTCTGGGTGATTAAATTTGATTATTCTGTCTGTATTCTAAAGTCCCATAAAATTGTTACAAGTCCTATCTCTGTAACCCATTATTAATTATTATTATTATTATTATTATTATTATAAATAGATATATTAATTATTACTATGCAAATTACCGACGATCAATCAGAACATGCCACGCACCATGACCAAAAATTTACCACGCCTAATTTAATTAAAGAGGAGATGTGACTGGCAGATTCGAAGGTTTTACGACTTAATAGTGAGATCGATCCTCACTGGGCGCCCTATACTTTTGGCTTCGTGCCACGTCTAAGTTACGATTAGAAAATTACCATATTAAATGATGGATACCGTTAAATATTGAATGTTGTTTTTTAAGATGTGACTAAAACCTGAGAGTGTGAATTTCTCTTGTATTTGTCAACAAACTTATGTGTAGGCAAACATTATTTTTATTCTTCCTTCTGCATAATTTACCTAAACATTTACTATACTGCCCTCATCTGGAAAAGAGAAGTAAGTGACATTCTTGTCATTGTTTAGATTAAGTTATTTTTGACATGTGGAAAGTACGTGCTATCATTACGTATGAAGTATTTCCTGTTAGCACAAGCCTAAAATGGAGAGACAGAATGATTCATGCTTAAAAATAAAATGAAATTTTATTTTCTGGAGAAGGGAATTTGCGAAAACTACACTTACATAGCTTATTCAGAAAAAGGCCAGTACACTTAGCTGAAGTTTTTGGCTAGCAGAAAATAATAGAGACTAGTGATACCAATAGAAAGGTTATGGTTGCTGTTTTCTTTTAAATTAATCGTTTCAAGGTCTCCTAAATCGATGGAATGTAAAAAAATTTAAATGAGCGCTTTATAGCATAATTACAATTATATTTGTCTATATTTATGAGATACGTTATTGTAATTATTTACGTTATTTACATTGTTCGGACTTTTGTGCTTATCTTCCTTGTCATATTTACGACATTTCGATTGTTGAACGCTTCCACCTGCTTCAAGTGATATACGAAATTCCAATGTATATCACCTGAAGAATGCCAAGAACGTACAACAGCCGAAACGTCATGAACATGACTATAAAGACGAGAATAACAGGCCGAACAATCTAAATAGCCAGAGTTATATTCTTTCGTAGTTATATGTCATTGATTTTTTGACAGCAGGACTAGCAATACACTAGTAATGGCCAGGAGTAAGGGTCGTACGAACTAAGGAACTAACTAGCGAAGGACGGGCTCGGTTTTCCTATTTGAATTTTCTGATGAATCTTAATTCTTCAGTTAATGTCTTAATAAGCTCATGACGAGTTCTATGAAAATAATATATCGGGAGAAATCCCCCTAACATGTCGTTAAATATTTAAGCTTAACAACTTCAACAAAATATTGCAATACCAACCATGAAAAAACTTGAAAATGTTAATTTTTTTCCATTTCACTCAGACTTTAAACATTTCTCACTTTTCATCTTTCTTTCTTTCTTTTTTTACTGAAACCAAGTAGCGTTTTTATGAGATTTCACACAATCGAAATGAAATAGTTCTTTATGTATGGGGTATTGTCAGGAGAGGTTACACACTTCTTTCTTCCTTTCCTTCTTTCTTCCTTTCTTTCATTTTATCATTGAAACCAAGCAACATCTCTGATATGTGTCATTTCCATCTTTTCATGCGGTCAAAAATGAATAGTTCTTTATTTATGAGGTACTGGCAATCAAAATTATTATATGCTTATTATTATTATTATTTTCATAAATATTTCTGCGTCTAATAATCTTGATTGTCAATACTGACAAAATTGACTGAACTTTTTAAATACCTAAAATTTAAATATTGCTTACCGAGAACACGCTTAGAATTTTCATCTGTAACGTATTCAGTTTGTTTTAGGGAACTAAATTGTTGTAAAGAGGGAAAATACCGCTGAGAAAAATTAATTGTTTATTTAGAAAATAATTTTGCGAAAGTGAGTTTTAAATCATTAGTAACATGTTGAATAAACGGCGTTAATACGTCAGTGAAGGTTGCGTCTGTAACTTTACCAACACTGGCCGCTTGCATTCTAATGAAGATGAACTCAGGTCAACTCATTGTTCTTATAACAAAAAGAAAGCAACAGAAAAGCAAGACTAATTTTTAAAAAAGGAAAGAAAGCCCATGAAGGTTATTTATAGATTAATGAATTAGACTGCATATGGCGCCCAGTACATAAGGGACCTTTATCTGTCCCTTTTCGAAGGAGGTTGACTGTGAATAAGCTTGTCTTTTGTTAGAGAAGCCATCATAGAGACGATGAGGGCACGAGAACGGGCGACACGTCTCAAGCGAATAAAAGCAAACCAAATGAGGAAGTTGATGAGGGAGGGGGATGCAGATTAATATAAAATGACCAGGTGGCTAAAAAGTTAGTGTTTCGTGGATTTTCTTATTTGCACGAGTGTCGAGCGTGTGGCGAGAAAAAAAAAACAAGAAAGACAAACATTACGCTCAACGCTCATACGAGTAAAAATAATGTTTGGCAATATCTGAAGTGTTCTGTCTAGTAAATACTTAAAGCATATGACAAACGAGGAAATTTTAAAGAGAATAGAAACTGAAAATAAACTTTTGCTTTACTAACAATCAGAGGAAAAAAAGGTGAAAAATTAAGGATAATGAGAAAGAAAAGCTGGAACATTTAATAAAATCACGTAAGATATCAAGGCTAAGTGTAAGATAACAAAACAGCAAATAAACTAACAACAGCTTTACATTTCTCTCCGGTCTTTGTGTGTAGAGGTTTATCACTTTTTTTCTTCTTTAGGATTGGATTTCCGGTCCTTTATAAAGTTTTCTCTTTCTAGTAGCATCTTGCGTCTTAGTGACTTTAGGGCCTTGCTTCGGGTGAATTTTATAAAAAAAAAGTTTGAAAAAAATGGATACAAAAACAAGGAGCACATAAGCGAGTATAACTGAGAGCAACAAAAAAGAAGAAATTGTGGAGAGCCATAATCGGCTACAAATCGTTCGTCTTAGTATTTGCCTATATATAAGAAAATTGAAGATGACAATTTAAATTGTCGAAAGTGCCTGACATGTGCCTTCCATCTGAAAAAACTCGAATATAAGGATCTTATTCAAGGAATTGGCAGTAAGTTAATGTCTCATTAAGTTCTATTAACGAAATGCTTTCTCCATTAATCGTATTAAAATTACTATTTATTTTTTTGTATAAATTGTTACTTTACTCTAAAATATAAGCTGAATATTGTAATATTGTATATATATATATATATATATATATATATATATATATATATATATATATATATATATATATATATATAACGGCACTTTTCGGCTATAGGAGCGCTTTCCCCTTACAGGTTCCTTCTGGAACTTCCTAATCTAGACAGGTTATTAATTTCACTATTAAAGAGGAAAAATCATGGACAGAAACTAAAAAATAACGTTTATAATAATAAAAATATTGGGAGAAAAAATCCATTCTATATATATATATATATAAATATATAATGATGACTATAATAATCAAGAGTCTTGCTGGCACATGATCTTTGTTGAAAAATCACTATTACTTGTGATGCGGAATTCCACTGTGAATATGAATAGCTTACACAAGCGACTATACAACCTTAAAAAACAGACTCCCTATAGCTGGCTTCTGAATTTGTGTACACGTGTACGCAGCCTTACATGTGCCTGAGTGTATGCTTGTATGTATAGCGTATTGTGCTGTGTCTTAATTAGATCTGTTTTATATAGTACTATCTTCATTGTAAGTGTAAGCGGCCGTATTTGTGTGTGTATGTGTACGTGCGTATGTATCTGTGTGTACCCGCGCTTGTGTGAGTACGTGCGTATGTGTGTGTATGTGCGCGCGTGCGGCCAAGGGAACTTCCTTATTATTATTATTATTATTATTATTATTATTATTATTTTTGGTTTCTATTGTATACACAATTCCTTCCGGGTCTCAACCAGAGACCTTAGGTCAAAAATGGCTTCAAGACATTTTTCATCGATTATTTTTGTAAAAAAATATTTATTATTAGTTGTTGTTGTTGTTGTTGTAGTAGTAGTAGTAGTAGTAGTAGTAGTAGTAGTAGCCGTATTTCCTATTATGGTCTTTTAGAGTAATATATGACAAAGTGGAAAAATTATTCGCGTGACGAATTTCGTCGTGTCGGACTTCATCGGACTAAAGTGATATTTACATGAAATAAAGATTATAATGAACATAAAAGGGACATTTTACAAAACAAAACACTCAATGAATTAGTTGCTTACTCTAATGAGTCTGAGCGTAATTTTAATTTTAAAAATGCTATTCTAATTAACAAAGAAAGCAATTTATTGAGACAAAAAATGCATAGAAAGTGCATTCATCGCTAGATCATCCATAGTAAATTTACGTCCAAGTTCGTACAAGGTTTCACCATTCTTGGCAAATCTTTTATTAACACAGTGTTGGTATATTTAATAACAAGTGATAAAAACATAAACAAGAAAACAAACTAAATTAAATCGGCTTGACTATATACCCAAAACACTTTTTTAAATCTTAAAAAAACAAATTTAATTTAAATTTAAAATTTTCAGCGTCCCCTCTCCTTCGGGTGCATGTGTAATCGCATCAAAGTAAATATCACGTTAGTCCGATGAAAGTCCTAAATGACGAAATACCTCAGAGAAGAACATTTTCCAATTAGCCATAGATTTCCTAAAATTGTTCTGGATATATAAAAATGTATATAGTTTTCCCATGTTAGCGTCTACGGGTAACTTACAGCTCGTAGCTTAACACGAACTGACTATGGGTCTGCAAGAGTCAAGAAACAATAATGATACTATCATATAGTAAATGAAATGGTGTCTATGTATGCAGGATGTATACTCTTATGTCTATAGAACCTATTAATTGGATAAAATGTCATTTCGTCTCCTGACTCTAATAGATAGGAAAAAAAAATATGATCATGATAAAGTAGCACAACACGGTGTTCCTAACTCTGATAATATTATTCAAATGATATAATCTGATGTAATGTTGTCACATAATCTTGTATAGCATGTTCCTTCAGGACGTGAGCTAGCATAGCTCTTCCTGTCTTCATTTTCTTTATTACCTAAGAATTGCTATGATTAGTTGGGGTAAATATAGACGAGTCGTTTCATGTTGCCTTCTCCACGCTTTTGAATTCAGAGTACTCCTTATAGATTGGCTCCAATTCAAGACTAGAAAGCTCATTCTATCCTGCTATTTAACCCATAGCTGGGGACAGATGAGATAAACTTATACCTTTCCCAAGAGGATTAGTGTTAGATAAGCGCATCAGATTTGTTCGGAATTTGTACTCAGCCGCCGATAACCGTTAAACTACTCACACATACCACAAGTTTGCCCTCTAGTTATTTATTATTTGTATTATTCGTTAAGTTTTCCCGCCTACAGTAACTGATTAAACGAACGGGACTGGAATTTGAACTCGGCTCTCAGTTTTCTCATTCCGAGCCGCTATCAATTACACCAACCGCATATTTTAAGAAACGTCTCTCAGGATAGATTTCTTTGCAGGCAGTCGTTTCATATATAATTAATTGATTTATAATTTATCTGGAAAAACTATGCTTGAGATATTGGTCGGCAATTTATTTACAATGAAGAATCATTTTTTTTCTTTTTAAAATTTTCATGAGTTTTTTAATTGCCTACATTTTTCAAGTCATCTGAATCGCTTCAAATAAAATAATAAAGCCACTAAAACTGAATGGAAGTGGAAGACTCAAGGGTTATAGTCTGTTGAAGAATTAGGAACAGCAACAATAATGGTGAGCAGAAAGAGAAGAGAATCATCAGGTGGACAACTAGATAGCAGTTGACCTTGTATTTAATTTTTTGCAGATTAAAGTTGGCTTGAAAGCAAGGAAGTTCCACAAGCGAGAAGCGCGAGAGAAGAAACTGTCAGCATAGAACTTACGGTTACATCTAGCTAGTTCGACTGCGAATTGACGCGATCTCGACACCAGTTAGTACTGCGCTTAAATTCATAAAGTCTAGCTACCACAGCGAAGAGCGACATTTATTTGTAAATATTTACAAAATGTGGCACAAAGCCAAAATGGAGAATAGGGAAAATAACGGTATTCATCTGCCTTAACTTTAAACTTTGCTAGCCACAAACACTGACCCAGATATACCACTATATTCCTAATACCAAAACAATACATTCTTACTTACCGTAGCGAAAAGCTCATTCGAGGAATTACCGTGAAAATATTTAGAGAAAAGACATAGCGAGGCAACTTTACGGTGGTGGGAAAGTGACTGGAACTGAGATGCCAGTTCAGGACCAATAATATTGCTGATTCTTCTTTGGATCTTGTCAAGTAGCTCAAAGACAGAAAAATTGTCTTTCCTGACATAGTGAACCGACTTTCTTAGCGGCTGACCTAGCAATTGATTCAATGTAGTTTTTCCACTTAATATCAGCAGAGAAGGCGTCATGAGTCACTTTCCTGGAGGATAGCATCAGCCATGCTGATGGAAGGCAGCGACGTGTCTCTCTGATGATTAATGGAGAAATGTTTAGTTTTGGAGGCGTTAAAATTAACATGCCATCTCCCTCCCCCCCCAAGTTAACTACGGACTTGAGGTTGTTTTGGACATCGGCATATGATTAGATAGTGTTAAAATAACATTAGCACATTTATTTTATTGATAAAAGTCATTAATTTACGTTTTCGCTACACGTTAAGTGCCAAAAAATATTAATTATATAAAGTCCCTCTTTTTGACATTCACACCTTGTCTTCATTTTATCCTTCTCTCATTCCTGTGAACAATATTTAGATTATTAATCCAATCGTCAGTAATATTTAATTATTTTAATTTTGCATCTGATTCACACCAGAAAATGCCAAAAATATGAAAGTGACTAGAGCTGAGACGTCAGATCAGGACCAAAAATATTGCTGATTCTTCTTTGGATCTTGTCAAGTAGCTCAAAGTAAGTAGCCGGGGCACCGAACCATATGTAGTAGCAATATTTTAAGTATAAACGAACGATAGACTTATAGATATGTAAGATAGATTCTAGACAGAAAAATTGTCTTTCCTGACATAGTGAACCGACTTTCTTAGCAGCTGTTGAACTAGTCTTCAATATAATCTTTCCATTTCATATAAGCAGAGAACGATTAGCTATTTAAAATTAATATTTGTTCTGGATGAGAGAAACAAAGAACGTAAACAAAAAGTCTATTCAAATTTCTGCCGACGTCAATCGGATTCGGTTGATTGCATTCAGATGTTAATTAAAAGATTGTTTAGCGGATTTTCTTTTTATTAGAATAGTCAACCTTTGAAGATTCAGTAAAGACTGCATCTGTAATTATTAAACGGTTTAATTTTTCAGTATTACAAATGATTATTTTTTATTATTAATAAAAGCATGAAATGCCAATGTTTCATAGAGATATAGGTATGAACTTCAAAGGTAAGAAAGACAACAAAAGATATGAGTATGTATATGTTCGCAAGCACACATAAAATATTCTCACACACACGCACACTCGCATACAACCTGGCTGATAGCATTAGAAAGAAAGGTTAAATAATAAAACAAACTAGAGTTGGAACTATAATAAGGTATACTTACCGTCAGAAGGAGTCATATGAAATTTCTTAAACAAATAATGATGAAAAATGGGCTAGAACTCATAGGACATGATGAACGCAAGAGAAGCAAGGAGAAACAGCGAGTAACCTTCTTTCTTTTTATGTGCCATGTCTTTTCAGGACGTAGGCGATCATGGCTCTCCACCTCCTTCTATCCCTTTCAGCTCTCAACAAGTTCCTTGCCTCTGCTTCCTCCCGCAGATCACGTTCTGTCATCCACTTGATTAAGACCGCCAGGTATATCACGCGTTATTTTCCCTTGTCTCTCTTTCTCGTGACTATCAGATTCTCCAGGACCGTGTCCCTCATTATGTGTCACAGAAACTTCAGCTGCCTCTTCCTGATTGTTAAGTATAAGCCGCCTCTTTGTTTGCATCGTCTCTAAGACCTTATCATTTCCTCACACGCTCGGTCTATGATATCCTTAGCATCCTCCTGTAGAACCACATCTCCGTCGCCTGGAGTCTCTTCTTCATCTTTGATGAAATCGTCCAACATTCGCTGCCGTAAAGTAGGACAGATGTCACGTAACAACTCAGTATTCTTTTGTTTGTTACCAAAGAAATCCCCCTGTCTCGCAATACTCTGCCCAGCTTTTGGAATGTGTCCTTGGCCATTCACAATACATCTACGGATCTCAGTGTCGCACTTACCATCCACTGTCAAGAGGCTTCCTAGATATTTAAACTTCCGCGTCTGTTGGATTCTAGTGTTCCCCGATCTTCAAATCGCATTTCGGGTTCATCCTTTTACTGATGACCATGGATTCTGTTTTCTTGTGGTTTATGCTTAGTCCCTTCTTCTCACTCTCCGTCGCTACCTGCTGTAGGAGATTTTGTAATTTCATTCCGTGTCTGCTATAAGTACTGTCATCTGTATATCTTATGATGTTTAGATTGTGGCCGCCAATGCTAAATCCCAGTAGGGTTTTCCAATTCTCTCAGAATTACCTCGTTGTATAAGTTGAACAGGTCAGGTGAGAAGATGTATCCTTGCCTTACGCCCCTTTCTATTTTTGTATATTCGCTGCACTCATTCTCTATACGTATGCATGCATGTTTGCAGCCAGTGAAAAGTTGTCAGAACAAGAAAAAAGAAGTGGGGATAGAACAACAAAAGAGAAGAAAATGTAGAGAGACATGAGCTCTCACCATCTGATGGTTAGAGCACATAAAAAAAACGAAATATTTGATTCCCCTTTTGTTATATTCTAGTATATTGCATATAATACTTTGTCTGATTAGTCGACTAGATAACATTTTCTTTCGTCCAATATTAACTAAGACTTACCTGGTCTGGATCAAGACATAAGAATGAAGCACCCGGTGCGGATCGAACTCGTTAGTAATAAATTATGAGATTAGCTGTATAACAAATATGGCCTTATCCATTTCTATAAAGGTAGTGGCGGTGTAAACTAATTAAAATGTTTAATCCACACCGTTTGACATATATCACTTCGAGATTTGGGCTCCTCGGCGTGGTGTAATGGTTAGCAAGCTGGTCTTACTAAAACTGTTACAACTGAATAGTGAGTTCGATCCTCACTGGGTGCCCCATACTTTCGGCCATGTGCCACATCTAAGCCTCGCTTAGAAAATCAGTATCACTTCGAGATTAAGTTGACTTCAACCAGACAAAATAACATTTCAAATATAGGACTCTAACGGATGACTTAATAACAAAATGTAAAAAACCTCCTCTGGGGCGGCCCCAGTGCTCCGGTAGTAACTATATTACCGACTATTGTCTTCAATGTCAATAACTTTCTCAGTTCCATGACACAGCCGATATACTTATCTGTCGTTTTTCTTTTGGTTTTAATTTGTAGGCTGCCAGAACAATAAGCTCCACGGTCTAGCGCGTTATCATTTTCTAGGGAATGATTTCTTCTGCTCCTGACTCGATAATCCATTTAACTCTCAAGGCCCCAGATGTCTCTCACCTCGGTCCAAGTTTCTTTCTGCTTTTTATTAACGACCTACCTAGAAACATTATCAAATCATCAGTAAATACCTATAAAGTTGATACTACTGTTTACTTCCAAAAAACAAAATAATTGGAGATATTTTTTTAAATTATTTCACCGCAAGCAAAGCAATAAAATGACTAAAACGTAAAGGTTTACTAAGTGTTAAAGAATATGGTAAAAATATGCTATTACGGAGAGAGAACTATAAAAGAACATGAATTAAGTAGACAGAATATCGTGATTGACATTGCAAAAATCTGGGATTGAGTTCCACAAGTAAGAAGTGCGATAGAAGAAACAGTTAGCACCGAACTTACGGTTACATCTATAAACTAATGAGACCTTGCTGCCAATCTAACACTGCGCTTAAATTCTCAGGTACCATAGAGGAAAGTTCACCAGAACAATTACCATGAAAGTATTTATCGAAATGTCACAGCGAAACAACATTACGGCGATGGGAAAGGAACTGAGGCCGATATGCTAGATCCGTACAAACAACATTGCGGATTCTTCTTTGGGTTATGTCAAGAATCTCTAAAGATATATCAGAAGCACCAGATTGTATATGATAGAAATATTCGAAGCCTGTAAGAATGGTAGATTTATAAATGTGTAAGATAGATTTGCG
This sequence comes from Acanthosepion pharaonis, assembly GCA_903632075.3. Taxonomy (NCBI): domain Eukaryota; kingdom Metazoa; phylum Mollusca; class Cephalopoda; order Sepiida; family Sepiidae; genus Acanthosepion; species Acanthosepion pharaonis. The sequence goes on along the minus strand of CAHIKZ030005571.1, from coordinate 108,271 downwards.
GCTGATCTCTACTATGACCTAGCTCTAACAACTCGACTGGAAATAAATGGCTCGTAACTTTCAGTACATCAAAAACCAAATTATTATCATTTGATCATCACCTTTGAACCCCAGAGTTTTCTCCCCAATCACAATGAACAGTGCCACTCTCAATTAGGCACCCAGTTTGAACGTCTGTTGTGTCTCAAAATCACTCCAGATCTCAGTTAGAACCCATACACCCACGCCATTGATAAAGAAGTTGGGAAAATATAATTCTATTGCCCCTGAAATTATCTATGACTCCTTCTGTCATGATTTATATTTACAAGAATCAAATTAGGCGAAAGAGAGATTATTATTGTTGCCATGTTATTTTCAGGCTGCCGAGTTCTTCCATTCCAGTCTTGATAGAGCCGTGTGGGATGTCATTGACTCTACAACATTTTTCCCACAGATGCAACCTTGAAAGTTTGCCGCTGTTCTATCGCTATTTCCATATTAAATGTGTTCCATCCTTTTGTTTAATCAATCCAAAATTTTATATTTAGGACAAGGAATACTATTCCTCCATGTTAAAAATATTAAAAATTCCACTCAGTTTTTCACTTTCGCAAAAAGAGCGATTTTGTGAAACAGACTCCCACGTGGATGCTTCCCTGAATGCTTCAATCTTGACATTAAGAGGTCAAGATTGAATTGTTATCTATCCCCCTTATCCTGATAATATTTATTTCATACCCTCTTATCTTCCATTCATATAACGGACGCATCATTAGCATCTCGAATGTAACCGTCTACTTTGAGTAGTTCTCGAGGCTTATATTTGGGGGGAATTTAGTACAGATATAAATAAATAAAGGATTTTAATAATTTGGGTTGCTGCATATATTCAAACCTGTCATGACTGGTTTGTATTGCATCTGTCATTGTCAACACTTTTGTTATGACTATTAGCTTTCTCACTTTTTTTGACAGCAATATTTCAATCATTATCGGCTTGAATATTTGAACCTAAGTAACTGTTAGTTTCAAAGGAAAACTATTCCCAATACAATATTATTAATATTATTAGCAAAGAATTATGGACTGCAACACACTTAATCATTGGCGCTGAAATACGTGCGACCGTCATGACGACCGTTGATATCATTACCATTACTGAGTATGCCTCTAGCGCCATATTATTCAGTATCAGCCGAAACAATACCAACAGTAGACCTTACGACCTCCCTATCACTACAGACACCAATTCAACAGAATCACTAAAGCCACTACCACACCGTAAACATCTATACCCACCTTACCCTCTGCTAAAATTCCCGTCAGGATCCCCCACGTCAATCCCACTGTCTCAACCATTACGAGATGTTTATCGCTCCAACTGCTCCTGCTGCTATTACCACTCCGCCTTCATTGCAGCTGTCTCCACCATGACACTGCATCAAACCATTTATTCTCCAACCAGACGCAGTAGGGAAAGGATTCTTAGAGAACATAGAAATGGTTATGCTCACAATGGCAGCGGCAGTAGCTTCAATCTCGAAAGGGTATGTGGCTGTTCTTTATTAGCGTATGACCACAGGTTGTCTCCAGTGGACACGAGAGCATGTCTTTCTACATTGGCAGAAGCCCCGAGTTAGGAAGGTGACAGAAGTAGGCAAGATCTTCAGAAAGGTTGGATCGAATAGTGCCCAGAAAATGCCAAGCTAACAGATGATTCGGTGCCGTCTTTCCTGTCGTGTTTCGAAGAATAGAAATAACAGGAAAATTCTAAAGCCGCGTGGCGAGATGGGGAAGAGTAATGCGAAGACTGTGATCAATAAAGGAGTAAAAGTGCGCGAAAATGTTGGATAAGATGTCGATACGTGGACGATTTTTTTTTCAATATATCTACGTATATAAATTTTATCTTTCAGAGTGAATAAATATATAAGAGTACATATATATATATATATATATATATATATATATATATATATATATATATATATATATATATATATATTTTTTTTTTTTTATATTATAAAAAAGATAAAGAAACATATGACCATTAATGGGAAAAAGAAGATAAAAAAACTCCCGTAAGAGGAAAAAATTGAATAGGTTTACATATTTTAAGTTCTTGCATTTCTCAAAATGATATACCAAATCAAAAACAAGGAAACGTGTGACTGTGATCTTTCGCTATCTCAAAACGTCTTCTGATTTCGGTGACTGTTAATCATCTTAAGAGAGACGCCCGCTATCTAATCTTTATCACGTCTAGTAACACAAGTGGATTTTAAATAACCCATAACATATACTGAAATATAATGTGTGTCTATATTTCAAAATAATGTATGTTCCTCAAAGGTACCATTCAAAAGCTAAGCAAAGTATTAAGAAACTGACAAAATTTCGTTAGAAATAAACAAAAGAGTACTGAACTGTTATGCAATATCAATTCTTCTATATGGCATTGAATGTTAGCATTCTCCTCAAAGATGAAGATGTAATTTGAAGCAACAGATATGTGTCTCTCTAGAAGGATGCTGAGAATGCCTTGGCCGAATATATGTGCAACGACGAAGTTTAGAGAAAATTAAGACAAAAAGGAAACCTATATCTAATATGAGAATGAAATAAAGAAAGAAGGCTTGATAAATTTGATACTCAAAAGACAGCTTGAAGACAAGAGAGACGGAGGAAGACAACGCATAACCTACCCAGCGAGGTTGAGTAAATGGATGGCGGAACAAGTTTTAGAAGACATAACAAAAAGACATACTTTATTAAAAAGAAAAGAAAATTCTGGAGTGCCATGATCGTAAACGTCCTGAAGAGACACGACGCATTGACGAAGAAGAACAACAAGAAGAACAAGAACAAGCACCTTCATTAACCATGTGTGTATGCTTATATACGTACATATACAATTCCGCTTATATGTATATACGTGAAGTTTAAATGTGTGACTTCTTGTGTTGATATATCTGCTTATTTATGCATAGGTACTTGTCTGTGTGCCTATGTATGTTAGAAAGGGGAGAATGCGAAATCGAATATATCTTTCGGTTTTCTGCTATTTCCTCAACCATTTATGGGACCTGTCTTGACTCTGACTGAAACCAGCCCCTGTATTTAACATTCAGATCTGATATTTTGACCATTTTAACTGACGGAATAAGATAGTAACAAAGTTAGGGTTAGCTTGCTACTAATAAAAGCTTCAGGGGATTTTCATTTTCACATAAGCAGAAACATGTGAACAACAGAACTCATTACTGACAAATCAAATTAGTGAAACATGCAGATACTTTCTGCATGGAGTTCTGGAATGAAAACCCATTAATATTTACATAAGGACTAATATCCCAATATTTATGATTTTTGTCAATAAGATAATTTAGGTGGAGTTGATCGACCAGATTGATTGATTAATTTTCTTAAGGTTTATTAAACTTTTGCAGGTTATTTAAAAGCCCCCAAATATTTTGGGATTGTAATATTTGGGGGAGGGATATAATAACAATTTAGCGATACGAGTTCTACTAAATAACCCCTATCTGTGATTAATTAATCACTTAATTAATCACTTAATTTCGGTGATCTATGGGAACTAGTGTTTCAACGTGATATGGCCAGAATCTTTTTTTTTTTTCATATTGCTATAGATTAATTTATCCTGATGACGAATAATGACAAAAATGTTAATTAACTGCTAATTTTACAAAAGGTAATAGGGGGTCCAGTTTTGCTATATAAATTAAATGTAAATTGACCCCCTACCGAAGCTAAAAAAATTATGCTCAATTCGACGTGATTTCTTGAAATATATTATTTTTTAATTCATAATCTAGAATACTAAATTAATAGTAATATAAAATAAAACACCAAATTACGAATTTCAATTTTTCAAAGAAAACACGTACTATGAGCATTTATTTATTTATTTATTTATTTTTATTTTATTTATTTATTTTTTTTATTTGATTTGATTTTTTTTTTTTTTGGCATTCATAGGCGGATGAATTTATATGAATTTCCAGAGCAAACTAGTCCCTCCTTTATCTTTAACTAGCAGTATAACCAGTCCTTGACTGGGCCTTTCATTACTGGGAATATTTGCCGTTTAATTGGAGCAGATTAGGTTTAAAGTCAGCCCAGCCCACACGAAAATCAATATTAGTAACAACATTTGGGTGCAACTGAGGCACATCCCCAAATGGGGGGGGTTAACGATTTCAAATGGGGGGGGGGCACTGAAAAGGGAACTGTACAATAAATAATATTATTGTAATAATTTAAACTATTTATTTTTATTAAAGATTTTATGAAAAACATATATCCAAGAACAAATAGCAAATAGTAAAACGATGCTGAAAGTTATAATGGACAGGAAGTAGTGGAGAGCTAATGTCGCCAACAATTTGGACTCAAAACCGGCACTGAAGAATTATCTATCAAACAAAAATAAAGTCATCAAAATCGGATGAAAACTGCGGAAATGCATAAACAACATCCGATTACACACACACACGCACACACGCACACACATTTTGAGAATCTAACATACAATTATTTTTCGATATTCGGGATCTGAAGTGCTTAATCTATAGTAATATAAAAACAAATTTAAAAAATTATTAATTCTGATCGCAATATATATATATATATATATATATATATATATATATATATAGATAACTAGACTCGTTTCGAAAAACCCTCGAATTTTTGATTTGCTAATCAAATCAATCTCGAGGGAAAAAAGGTTTTAAAAAAAGAAAGAGCTACAAACATGAACTTCTGCCGACAAAAAAATCGCACAGATGCAGGTCTGAAGCCCAAAGAAAAAAAACCGATACGAGTAACAACTAACTAATAAAAGAGCTCAATACAACCGTAGAGCAGACCTAGATACACCTAGTGAGCCAGACAAACCTACCTATGTTTCACCTAAACGGATCGTCAGGGAAAGTTTATATATATATATATATATATATTGTATAACTCCACTGACAATTTGACAATAGTTTAGTGGATTAAAATGTTGGACCGTGGGCACAATATCTGAGCAGTATTAAAATAAGAACAATACGATATATCAGGAGAGATAATCAGCGGAACGAGAACAATCTACCGACGTAAAGGGCTTACTTGGAAATTGTCTGAAAGTTCAGCAGACACCTGCAGAACACCGGAAGATACAAAGGCCGAAATTCTGTGATAAAACCAAGGAAGATGAGGATATTAGTTTGAATAATATAAAACGTAGGTAGATAGATAATTCCATATTCTCATTCTTTTTAAATGTACTTAATTCTCATTGGGGAGTATTAAATATATAGGAACATATGAGGAAAGCTTTTGACCATAATTCACTTACGAACTTATTGATCCATCCTCGCACACATTCTCATAGAAGAGAACTAGAAGCAAACTAGAAACATTAGAAAACAAAAGAGGGGAAATGCTCTAGGTAGCACCGAAAATAGCTACAAAACCAAAATGTCAACGAAACTCGAGTCATGTTCTTAAATAGCCTCGTCATGATGTCATACATGGCACCAAACCCGTTCAGAAATATGTAAAGTGTCAGCTGTATGCAACAGCTTTCTAAGAACTAATCCTTAAAAATATCTTTGAGCCAGTGAAATCTGAGGATCTTAGCAAAGACTGTCTTTCTTTGAACAGTGTGGACTGGCGCTACACAATCACAATTATCAAATAACAGAAACAGCCTTACTTGAGAACTAACATCAACAGTAACAACTAAAATGATTAGTGCATATAACTCGAAGAGAAAATAATGATATAAATTAAAAAAATAAAGGTTAGGAAGGAAACCTCCATCAATACTGGAAAGAGCGATAACATCTACTGGGCTTAACTTATTGAAAAATTGTTTTAAGAGAAAGATTTTTCAACCGAAAACAATACTGGCTATTAAGTCAATGAATGCCAAATATTTCCTTGTAGGGAAATGGCTAATATTGCCAGTGCTCTGTCGGACAATAGGGCCCAGTGTAAATAATGAGAACACCACATCTTAAAAATTGAGATAGGAAATAAATGACAAATTGATTAAAGTGATGAAATGACTAATAAAACAAAGAATAGAGAGGTGCGTGGGGATATTAAAATATGGACAGAATTTATATGTCTATTTTAAAAAGTGGTCAACGATGAACATGCCTTTGCTGAGTCACTTCAGGATACGATATAAAGCTTTTGGCAGTATTTGAGGACTGGATAACTTTACTGTGGGACGGAGAGATAAAGTTTCAATATCGATTAGAAAAATACCGATAACTGGACTTGAATGGTGGGAAATGTGTCTGAAAAATCTCTTGAAATCTGCAAGTATATTTAGAAGAAAACTACAATGCCATGATAAAAACAAAAACAATGGTAACAAAGAAAAAGTTTTGTCCGTGAGTTAGTTTCTGTGAACCAGAGTTTGTGAAGGTAACGCTCAAACGTTTTCAGAACAAGAAGATTGAAAGGTCCTCATCAGATTGATTCTTTCATATGGATGTCATGTAATTTATGTCAAATTCGTTCAGAAATATCTAAACTGTCAGCTTTTTCGAAACACTTTCTTAAATCAATGGTTAAGATATCTTCGAGCAAATGAAGTTTGTAGGTTTTAGTAAGGACCATACTTCTTTGAGCTTCATGAACTGGCACAAAACAAAGAAAAGTACCAAATAACAGAAAACACTTTATTTGATGAAATTCAACAGCAGCAACAAGTAAAGCTCATGTAACACGAAAAGAAATAATGACATAATCAAGATGTTGGCGTCTACTTCAAAACGTTTAAGAAGAAGAAAACTCCCATCAATTCTGGAAAGAACTAACAGTTACTGGTCTTGAGAAAGCTATTTTTTATAAATAAAAAGTGTTTCAATAGACAGGTTTTATAAATTTCGACCGAAAGTAGCACTGACTGCTCGGTCAATGAATGCTGAATATATCCTTATAAAGAAATGGCTAATATTACCATTGCCACTAGGTATACGACTAATAATAGGTTCTACGATTTTTCTTTGGAAAACAGAAATATCGACGAGTAAATGAACGGAGGTATTTTATGCCATTATAGTCTCTGCTATATGTTTAGCTTTCTTGAGATACTAATAACATAGACAGACTATTTTCTCTGAGTCCTCACTTTCCAGTTTTGATAGATTTCAAAAGTGTCTCCAAGTCCTTGTTGGAGAAGAAATACTTTCCACCCGCCAAGCTCTCTTTCACGGGTGGTGGGGTATGTGACGAGCTTCTCACTGCTCTGTCGCTACTTCCATGAAAATTACTCGGACGATCTACTTCCATTGCCTCCGCCATGTTTAACCTTCACGGCTCGCCATGCCAATTACATAGTAGCGAACAACCCATATTCTCTCTGTATTCCATTGGTGACTAGTTAGTTTCACACAAACAGCTTCTTCCCCAAAATTACTGCTCTGTGGAACAGACTCCCAAGAGGATGTTTCCTTGATAATTACAATTTTATTCCTGTTCAAGTCTAGATTATAACAGTTATCTTCCCGTCTTATCTATATAAAATACCCCTTAACGTAACCCTCTACCTTGAGTGGCTCCGAGCCTTGTACAGAGTGAGAAACTACTGGGAGTCAAACTTTCATGGTCGTCTACTTGTACCGCTCCAGTAAGTACCTCCTGCTATCCTCTACCTTTACAAGAGCCAGATCAGCTCCAAAATGGGGTACTTTTGTCATATTTGTGCGGGAGCTGGCAAGATTTCACTCTCCAGTCTTGATAAAATACAAAAGAATCGCCGAGCTCTTGTAGGAGACGAATTATTCTCCACCTTCCAACCTCTCTCCCACTGGCGAGATGTGCCAAGATTCTCGCTACTCTATCACTACTTCCACGGAAAGTGCTCAGACGAACTACATTCTCTTGTCCCGCGAATTCAAACCATCACAGCGAGCATACACCATGCCACTTACATCGTAGCAAATCACCCACATTCCCTCTGTATTCCATCGGTGAGAAGTAAGATCCACTTTAACAGCTTCTTCCCGCGAACCGCCGCTATGTAGAACCGATTCCAAAGAGGATAATTCCCCGATTACTACAATCTTAACCTGTTCTAGTCTAGAGTACAACGTTATCTTCCCCTTATGTCTATATATACCCCATAATGAGCTATCACGTGACATCTGTCCTTTTTTACGACAGCGAATGTTGGACGATTTACTCAAAGAGAGAAGAGATTTAAGGCGTCAGAGATCTGGTTCTACAGAATGATGCTAAAGATATCATGGGCCGAACGTGTGAGCAACGACGAGGTCTTAGGTTGCAAACAAGGAGGAGGCTTATACTTGACATCAGGAAGAGACAGCTGAAGTTTCTGGGACACATAATGAAGGAGGGCCTGGAGAATTTGATACTCACAGGTCGAATAGAGGGAAAAAGAGACAAGGGAAAACAAGGTAGGTGGAGAGCCATGATCTCCTACGTCCTGAAAAGACATGGCACATAAAAAGAAAAGTACGTAACCGTCTACTACCAGTAGACCCCGGTCCTTGTACAGGTTGAACCTTACTGTAAAGAAAAAAAAAACTGTTGAACAATTTTCTCCATTAAAAAACAAAAATCTTGCCGAATTGACAGATCTAGATTTCCTTCTCCAGATGAACATATTATTTCTGGCGGAGATGAAGAGGTTTATATTATTAAATAATTTTTCTTGAAGCTCTCTAAAGACTTTAAAAATATTAATGTTCGGGCATATCTGCTTATTTGCTCGTAGCCAGGCCAGATGTTTGTTCGCTTGCTGATTGAAAGCCTGTTTAGATACAATTATGAGAAATAAATAAATTTAATACTCGACACATTGAGGAAAATCTTGAACTAATATTGAATTAATTTTTTTTTAATCAGATGAAATTATTTCAGAAATCAATGTCGTTTATTGATCTCTTGCATTTTCCCAATATGTCATTTTCTCCTATATTTAGTGAGTAATAATTTTCGATTATTTGTAGAGTTCAAAACTCTGATAAAATTGACAATCAATTTTTGGCGTTTTACCTCGTATTTAATGAATACACACGCACACACACACACACACACACATATATATATATATATATATATATATATATATATATATATATATATATATATATATATATATATATATATATATATATATGAGAGCGTATATATATATATATATATATATATATATATATATATATATATATATATATATATATATATATATATATATATATATATATATATATATATATATATATATATATATATATATATATATATATATATATATATATATATATATGTGTGATTTTTTTTTAAAATAAATATTCTCAGATAGAACGTATCTGTAGAAGATACAAAATGAATAAAAAGACCAGAGGAAAATCTATATTTAGCCGACACGTTTTGTCCATCAGAGGACGAAATACGTCGGCTAAGTATAGTTTTCCTCTTATCTTTTCTCATATATATATATATATATATATATATATATATATATATATATGGGTTAATGAATGAGTGTAAATATTTAGATATGTAAACATCATTATCATATATATATATATATATATATATATATATATATATATATATATATATACATACATACATACGTACAAGTAATTTTTCGGATGATTTAATTTATTCAGCATAAAAACTCGAAATGAAGACATTGGAATTCTTCTGATGTACTCTGGATATATGAAACATCAATAAAGTCGATTTCGTTAATCGATGCTGGAAATATGTCGTATATTATTGAAATATAGTTTATCTATTTGTTTATAGAATCTTTTCGTGTAAATCGAAATAAATTCAAATACCCGAATTTAACAATCTGATATTGGGACATTTTAAATATACGATTTATTTACTGCAGCTTCATGTATATATATATATATATATATATATATATATATATATATATCTGTGTGTGCTTATATATATATATATATATATATATATATATATATATATATATATATATATATATATATATATATATATATATGCATATGCGTTTACGAGCTTAATTAAGCAGAATTTTTTTTAAATTTTGCATATCCGATATCTTCGGATATTCGATTTTTACAAACTCTGGACTTCGAAGCAAATGAGTTTTTTCACATCTATTTTCACGTGTTTCATTTTCTAATTTAGAAATTTCAATTTCATGTTTTTAAATTTATTTTCTGTTACTATTACATGAAGCCATATTTCTAAAAAAAAAAAAATTTCCGAAACAATGAAAAGAAAATTAGATTCTTTTGACAAACAGCAAATCTATTAGAAGTGACAAAAATATGCATATTTTTCTCTCCAAACAAATGGAAGATTTTTCATGCAAAAGTACTTAACACTAGCAGAGTAATATTCTTTGCTTCTCTTTTGTCTTCCTAAAAGAATTCAAACGAAAAGCAACTATAAATTATAGAGTCTCATAAAATTACCTTGGTATTCAAAAATATGTCTGTTTTTCATTCTTTCTTTCTTTCTTTCTTTTCAGAACTTAGTTGAAGATAAGGAAATTACCGATGGAAAAATTTACAGCTGAACAATGAAAAAAACATGGAATTTTGTTTTAGATTTAACCAATCCATCATTCCCAAATTTCCAACCAAGGAGAATACTGTTAACACTTCCGTACCAAAAAAGCAGTATAGGATTTCAGAATTCGCCTATTGATTCTACATTTTGGTTCATATGACTCAGTGACTTATCACAATGTAAAAACAAAAAACAAAAACAGATAAGTCAATTTGCAGATTAATTACTAACGAGACTCTATTGAATAAGCAGAAACATCAATTTGTAAACGCTCAAGCCAATTAGTACAGATGATGAAACCCTTGCAAAATTTAAAGCATCATTTTTTTGTCAAACTGGGCCAGAAAATTTGCTCTGAACTGTAAAATAAATAATACAATATAACTATTATTTAATTAGAAAAGTTTTTTTATTGTTTTCATGAATAAGATATATTATGTAGACTATTAAGAAAACTTTTTTCGAAGAATAATGAATTTTTACAAGATTTTTTTCTTTTTTAATTTTAATTATAATATTTTTTAAAGTTTTATATCTTTTAAAAATTCTGTTTTAATATATAGTAGTTAGGTGATATTCTCCTTAAATAAAAATATATATTTACTAATCATAAGTGGAAAAGCTTTTCTAACATTTCATCAAGAAGTGTCTTCGTAAGAATTTAAGATAAATCGTACTTTTTTGTTCATAAGTATCAAATAGTTGAATTTAAATGTCTGAAAAAGTTGAATCAGGGAATTCGCCGAACTTTGAGTTGAGTTCAAATTTTTCAACTGACAATCGTCCATTTTGGATTGTCTGTTAACTTCCAATAGTTGATTGTCTGGATCAGTTTATATATTTATGAATTACACATTTTTCATCACACGTTACTCACTGGCCCTAAAACGACTAACATTGCTTAACATCTAAACTCTATCAAAACCCGAGAAGCCTGCTTTCTTAGTTTACACGCCATTCCACATTGTTCCAGAAGACGGTGATCCGATGGAAGGCTTGAACCCAATATCGGAGCTAACTTTTCAATCATAACATTACTAATTCTACTGAGGTCAAAACAAAGCAACTTATTCTTAAAATCAGCACGATGGATGTTTCACGGCTCACCTGAAATCGCTTTTCTAAACGTTTGAGAACATTTTTGGGTGATTCTTCTGCTTAAATCAACCATCCTGAAAGCACTGAGAATATTTACGGTTGATTTTAAAGCATAATTGCCTTTTCTAAACTCCGAGAACTTCATTATACGTCTTATATCTTCTGTAAACACCATCCATTTTGAAGAGTTTCAAGTTTGTAAGTTAATTGAATCGTTCTGTAACAACGTAACTTTGTGACGCTATGATTGGGACACGCGCATAGGGACGAAAGGTGTGAGATTTTAGCACGATCTCGTTTCGGGTTTTATGGACAGTGGATAAATCATTCATGTCGCATCAAAGTGGCATCCACTTTACTTGAAGGGAACAAACGAATAATTAAATAAGAGCTTCTTTTGATTCCAAGCGACAGCAAAGCAGATAGTGATAGGTTCCGGTTGCTGGTGTATATTGACTATCATAGTTGGGTTTAAAGAATTAGTTCTGGTCGGACTGTTCCTCAGTTACTTCTGTTGCTACCCGTTCGTGTTGCCAGCCAGGCGACGTGATGTTGAAAATGGGAAGAGAATTAGTAAGGAGGAAGAGACGGATTAGTTCAATATAGCAGAAGTTGTCCCACCCAGACTTAGCAAGCATAATATATTTCACTCCTCATTTCTTGTCGTTACATTTGTACATCATCTTCCTTTTCCTTGTGAACTTTCAGCGGGTCATTCCCAGTTTTTGATGCACACCAACACAAAAGAAAGGAAAAGAAGCATGCAGTAGTATATTAGCCAGTCGCAACAGATATCTCATACAAGCCGATCATTGAACACCTGATGATCACCAGAGAATAATTGTTCAAAGCGCTGTCTCTGTAATAACATCCCTATTGTTATGGGGTCCTCCCCTTTTCATATAAGTGGACTCTACCAGTGTTACTTGGAGTGCTGCCGTTAAATACCCAGAGTTAGACAGTCAGTGAGAGAGGATATACGGAGAGAGAGAGAGAGAATATACGAACGGAGATAGTGTTAGGTAACCTCTTGTAGAAGTCAGTTATAGAGCACGTAGACTCGAAGGAAGTCCTACTTCGTGACTGTATATATCCATCTGTATTTGCTACTAACCGCGTTCCTGGACTTACTAACAGTATTACTCTTTGTATGATTGTGTAAATACATTTTATTTCTTATATTTAATTATTGCGTTTGTCATTCCTTGAGACCGAATTCATCTCGGAATCCACAACACCTATCAAACAAGGTGAGAACAATAATTCGAAATAATACAAGAATATTTTCACTTACTCATCTCAGTAATCAAATACGAAATTATACAACAGGAACAACTTGAATTTTTTTTATCTTGTTTGCTATAGATTATAGGCATTGCTTATAAAAGGCTCTATAAACACACCGTGACGTAATGGATAGAGAAGTTACATGGGTTACTGTCATCTAGTGGTAAGAAGTTCAACCCTTGGATCTAGTAGTCACGCACCAATTAAACAGGAACGAAGAATAACTGATATCCTAGGGACAAAATAACAATAATTAACATGTATACCACACCGGCCCATCAATGAACACCTGATGATGACCAGAGGGTACTTGGTCGAAACTTTGTGTCTGTAATAACATCAATATCAACTAAGATATAATGGTTCGAAATAATACGTGAATATTAACGTTGTGTGTTTAAATGTTATTATTTGTAAACTGTGAAACACACGCGAGGTAGCACTGACATACTTTACGTGTATAATAACAACAAAAATATCGTTAAATCTATTACTGTCAGATTTCGAACATTAATCATACAAAGAGTTTGAACTGAGAGAAAGAGGAATATAAAGATGCACTTTGTGTATTTCAGTTTGACTTTACATTGTAATTAACAAAGGATTTACTTAAACCGATAAGGATTATGGCTACTCTAAAATCAGAATTTAGCAATGAACAGAGAGAAAAGTATTTGTCAAATTCTTATATATCATCATTCTTGGGTTAAAGTTTAAGAAGTTTAGTGTATTAAACCTTATGAGTAATCTCAGCGAGAAGCATGGAAATTTCCCTCTTCTGTGACGTGCCAATTCCATTAATCATCACCTAAATAGAGTGGACCCCTGAGACTGGACAGTGGTCGGATTTTCACCGCGCTTATCTCTGCTTCCTTTGCATCCTACCACGTACAAAGCGTCAACGACATGACATGGACAATCAGTGACCCAATGCACTTGTAAATGAGATGAGGTCGATAAGATATGGAAAGGACTTAAATATATGTTCCTATGACAACGAACTGACGTCACAAAATTGAGAAAACGATAAATCTTGAATCAGTGTGCCAATATAGTTGTCAAGTGTCACCGGATACAGATTGCTGAAGTCACTAGTGTCCCTAACATAAATTCATTCTGCATAATTACATTCATATATATATATATATATATATATATATATATATATATATATATATATATATCGTTGTAAGTATTTAAGAATAGTTCGATAATGTACTTACATATAAGAAGAGAGTGCCAGTAGAGTTAGTAGCTAAATTTTGATTAGGGATTGTCACTGCGCGTTCACTCTGTTAAATTCAACACTAATTTAAATACAATAACGTGGAAAAAGTTTATATCGAAAATATAAGTAAATAATTGTTTTTTTTTCATGATAGGAACACGAAGAAAAGTGATAAGAATCATATACACCACTGTTCAAACGTTTGAAGCCACCGTGGTAATTTTTTTTTTAAAATTGGCCAAAAAAGTAGTTGTTTTGTACTGTAAATAAGAGAAAATTATTATACATGGTTAAAAAAGTGAGACATGATTTTTATTAGAAATGTTATTATGACAAAAAGAAAAAAAGCATTTTATATTTAAATTTTGCTCCCGTCAAAATATACTCCTTTAGCCTTGGTTACTGCAGCACAAATTTTTGGCTTTCGTTGCAAAAGTTTCTCAAAGTATAATTGATTCCATTCTTAGTTCAATGACTCTAAGGGTTCTTTTTTATTTTTGGGATGAAAAGTTTTCACACGTTTGTAAAGTTTATTCCATGCGAAATCTGGGGATGGCTTCAAACGTTTATACTGTATATTTTATTGAGCATTCTTTCCCCATAAATAAGCTAAATTTGCATATATATATATATATATATATATATATATATATAGAGAGAGAGAGAGAGAGAGAGAGAGAGAGAAAGAGAGAATCAATTCAACCGAAGCAAGGCAATAATGGCACTAAGACGCTAGAGGCATTGGGAGTAAAATACAACGAGATGACTTTAGAAGGAATTTCACAGACAGCTTAACTCCCTAAAGATTGTTTCAGATGAGATTGAAAGTACTTCGGAAAAATAAAATCTATTCTAAAAAAAAAAATTTGTAATTTTCTTACTCAATTTTCAATTTCTACCAAAAAATTAATACGCGAACTTGAAAGGATCACAACGAAAACTAATCGACATGATATGTCTAAATTTATTTAACCAAACCTTTATGCATATATATATATATATATATATATATATATATATATATATATATATATATAAACAAGGAGAAAAGTATTCTTAGCCGACGCGCTTCGTCCTCTGAAGGACTATATCAACAGAAATCTAAGTATTTATTTTGTTTCTCGTGTTTACATACAAGAGCAAGGATGTCATTGGTTTATCAAGGCTTTTAAATATGAGAACTTTCATTAATATTCATCAGGTGGTCGAAAGGGGTACAACACATACGATGACAATTTAAACAATATTCATTTATTAAAATATATATATATTTCATGAATATTATTCGCTCACTTTTTTCTTACCAGACTTTGAATTATGGCATTTTGTGTCATCCATATATTTTGAATGACCTTTCACCCACCAGATGAACAATACTAATGATTTATTTAATCATACACACAAATACATACGAATAATTCTATCTTTTCTTTTTTCCATTGATGAAATCATAAAAATTGCAATCAAATCTAGTTTCAATAAAATGGCTTTCTATTTGTTACCATGTTTCTTTATACAATAATCTCAAAAATCCTTTTTTTCTTCTTTAAATCTACAAAATGCAAGCAGAAATATAAATTAAAATATCTTTTAATAGACACTGGGAAAAGCCAAGCCACCGAAATCAAACACCACAAAACTGGAGAGGCTGGCAATCAAGACCTACAGAGGAATGACAACATCATCATACTACCAGTTTACAAAGGCAATGCAACTATAGTAATAGACAAAACAGAAGATACATAAAAGCTGGAAGGCCTCTTTAGATATGGTAGCTATAGAAAAGTAAAGAAAGATCCAACATTGAAAAAGAAACGAAAATTGACGCAGACCCGAATCAATATAAAGGACCACTTACTGATCTAAGACATACATGCAGTTGTCATATCGTTACAGCAAGCTACCTCACATATACAGCCTCCATAAGTTCACAAAGACGGTATTCCGCTGAAGCCAATTGTTAGCTGCTAAGGCTTTGTGCGCCATTCTCTGAGTCGCTTTCATGTGGATATAATTGACCCATTCATAGGAAAGTCACCATCATATGTTCGAAATTCCACCAATTTCGCGGAAATAATCAAATATGCTCCCATCCAATCCAACCAGATGGTTAGCCTTGGTCGTGGTGAGCTTGTTCACGAAGGCACCCAAAGAGGAGGCATTATTGGTAGTCAGGGACAGACTGGCCTCGGACTCATTCCTAGGAGAACGAACAAGTATATCAATAGATAACATGATGGAGACGCTGATTTTATCTACTCACTTCGAAATGGGAACATACATATAACAACAGGATGAAAGCTTTTCAATGGGCTCTCCACTATCACCAGCTATTGCTAATATATACATGGAATACTTCGAGGAAATGGCATTAGAATCAACAACACTGAAACCAACTGTATGGCTGAGATACTTAGATACTTCATACTCTGACCAGACTAGGAAGAGGTCCAGCTACTACTAGACTATAGGAACTCAATAAAATCATCGATGCAGTTCACAATGTAAAGGGAAAAAAACTATTATTCCTGGATGTACTAATATCTCGAAAAGAGCATTGATTTAAGACATCCGTATAACGCAAGCCAATATACACCAGACAACACCTCAACTTCTACTCCCCCCACCCATATATGTGGTAAGAAATATAGACATGAATACACTATGGGAACCAGCAATACGGAGTGCTAGATTAAAACAATAATATTAAAAAATTATAATATGAGTTCTGTAAAAAATGATTACTGGGTCTATTAGTCCTAAAAGTTCATACACTAATGTCCTCAAGGACACATGATTGAAAGCGCTGAATTATGCAATCCAGTGACGAAACCCAAAGAGTTGTGAGTTCAATACCTGGCCACAGCAGTAGTTAACAATAACTTAGAGAGTTGAGTTAAAAAGAAATAACTGATACTGATATATCCGGAAGAGACATAGCACGTGGAACTAGAACAATCTACCCCGGTGATCGAAACGAAGAGTTTGATTCAAAATAACAATCACCTGAAGAATTCCGGGGCGTACAACGGCCGAAACGTCGTGAATATGGGAAAAAAATAAGGATAACAGTCCAAACAATGTAAATAGCGTAAATAATCTTTCAATTTCTCGAAAGCAAGGTAAATGGAAAAAGAATCATTTGATAAGTGTACCTCAGTAAAATTCGGCTCGTGTCACTTCTGACAACGACAGAAGCCAACCTCCTCGAAGAAAGCGCGCTCGTGTCAAACCAAACAATTACTGGCCTTTGTTGAAAGAAGAAACATTAAAAACTGACATACTGCGCCCGGATCGTTAGCAATTTAGAGTTGCCGAGATAAATACGTAAACAACACTTGCCCGCGCAAACAATTATCCATACTTCTATTTACACTAGCGTTTATTCCTCGGGAATAAGAGTCATGGATGGAGATTCGAAAAGATGGTGAGGAGCGGTTAGTGAGTGAAGGCAGTCAGAGACAACTAACGTCGAACTTATCTTCTATCTAACTGTTAACATATGGATTTCAAGAATAGTTGATATTTACTACAGATATAAGGTTAAACCATTCAGATGATTGCCGATATTTATAAGTGACTAGCAGTAGAGCCCGGCGTTGCCCGGGGATGTAACAGTTAGGGGGAGAGATCAAGTATCGACCATCATAAAGACTGAAAAATAAAATTGACAAAGATTATTGTTTAAGGTTGACGGACATGCATGTCTTAATTAGTTCTTTTTTTTTTTTGTTTTTTTTTGTTTTTTTTACGAATTGGTCAATCCCAAACTCAAACAAAAACATTGTTTTCAATCGTTATGAGTCTATCGATTGAATAGAATTTTATTATAAACAATTGTCTTGTAAATGGAATTTCTAGAGCATTCTGAGTGTGAAAGACAATAAGAAACACTACCCGCCAAAAAAACGTGAAGTTTTGTTGAAATCGGTTGAAAAATGTAGGAAATCTGATCCCATATATAAACGAACACACACAAACAACCTGGGTTTTACAAGTATAACTCGATATGAGTTGTCCCCCTTTCATTCTGGCGACAGAATAGTGTTTTTAAATTGATTTCGTGCAAAAACAATTGTGTTTTTCCCATTTTTGGCGCTGTCAGAACCACTGCAAGGTAATTTTATGCAGTCCTGTGAAGTTTTGTTGAAATCGGTTGAAAAATGTAGGAAATCCGATCCAATATATAAACGTACAGACACACACACACACACACACAATCTGCGTTTTATAACAAGTAAAATATTTTACGAGCCAAAAACCTTCATAGAAAAAGACGAAATTACATATTATTCACAATTACCTGCGTTGGTTGGTCAGTTTGTTGTTTTTACTGAGAGGCAATTTATAAAAAATATAGATTTCGTCATTAAATAACAATGCTGAAATCTAAATATTTTGTGCGTAATTTTATTTTTTTTTTATTATTTTTGGAGATAATAAAGGTTTTAGTGATACAAGTCTTACTAATTAACCCGTAGCTGGGGGGGTAGAAGAAGAGAAGGATTCATACCTTTTTCAAGGGTACATGCGCTAAATATTGACTAACACAACTTGAAATGGAATTCGATTCTCCGACTAAATATTTCGAGCCATTATTCTTTACACCAATCCCACATTCAAGCTTACAGCACGTGGTATTCCCTAAAGGTCACCTATCTAGGTACTGACCTTGACTCGACGTTATTTAACGGTGATCGTAGGGGAACCAATGCTTCAACGTAATATGGCCGTAAACTCAATTACCAGCGTAATTAACACTTTTCCTACATGGAAAATATGTTACTTCAAATATGCTAGTGAAAATTAAAGCGCTACATTATGTGATTATTTCAAACCAATTCAGTGTATATTGCTTTGCTACGACTGCAGACGAATAGTAAATAAACTCTTTATTCTAGTATCATTACGAATATTAAGAGAACTGACAGATTTTTTATTCAAATCTGATATTTGGATGTTCATTAATAGGGCTTAAATTGTTAGATTAATACAGAGCTTTTTTTAAATAATTTCACACCAGTCAAGGAAATAAAACCACTAATATTGCATGTACCTCTCATGGGGGTGGTCTTCGGTGTCGACGCCCATTCACTCATATGTTGTATCTTCCCTCTCTCGTTTTTTCTCTCGTCTTCTCCCGGTGAACAAAGGGAATCTTAAACTTAACTATTTTATTTACGTTCACGTATGCATCTCTATCTATCTCGTTGGGTCGATTTCTCACCCCACTGGGAAGCCGCTTCCCAGACACGAAATAAACATGTATGACGGTTTTGAATTCGACTCCCGGAAAAACCTTTCTCTATCATTCCCAGACTAGCTCAGCTAATCAAAATCGACTTCCTTTATTTTGTCTTGTATCTGACTCCTAAGGTCAAACTGAGGAAGTCAGAACAGAAATACACTGCTAGACTATTATTTAACACTAAGTCGCAAGGAGTTACTGAGTGGGAAACAATGCGAAAAAATATTATTAAGGAGGGAGAAGAATAAAAGAAGAGGAATCAAGAAGACGATCAGAAGATAACGATTGACATTGCATCTAAATTTGTGAAGATCAAAATTGACTAGAAAGCAAAAAGGCGGGAAAGATTTCCACATGCGTGAAGTGCGAGGAAAGAAACTTTTAGCAAAGAAAAGTAAAATGATGAGACCTTGTTGCCAATCTTGTATTGCGTTTAAATTCACAAAATTTAGGTACTATAGTGCAAAGTTCATCTGAAAATTACCATGAATGTATTTATTGAAAAGGCACAGGGAAGATACGTTATGGCGGTGGCAAGTGACTGAAGCCAAGATGCATCATTGTAGAATTTGATCAAGAATCTATAAATATATAGCAGGAGTACCGGATCACATATGGCAGCAATATTCAAACTGTAGAGAAACTCGGCTCTTCGATTTCCAATTCCAATCCGTTATCCATTCCACCACCCGCACATGATATTTTTATTTCTCTGTTCATCACCAACCTTTATTAAATCCATTTTTAAAGAATCTAACGTATGTTTATCTACCATAATCGACGTTTACATAAAAACGTTCCCAAATCAACATGATGGCAACCACTAGACATAAATAATGTTAACTAGACATGCATACACGCACACTTACGAATATACATTATCATCACTCACTTAGACAAATTAGAATCTTGATACTTACATATATAAAGCAATATTTTAAGATTTTTTTTTCAGTTAAGCTTTTTTTCCGTTAATTTCTTGTAACTTCGAAATGACGTGTCGTCTCTCCTTGAATTCAGAACACCATAAATTATTACGAACGTTTGTTTAACAAGTCGAATGCAGTTGAAACCTGAAAATCAAGCAATAAAAATAACAATACCAGAATTTCTTTCTTTTTTCTTCCATATCTCATTCTCTGAAGTCGCTTCAATAAAAGTGAAACATGTTAAATTGATAAACACTCCTTTTTTCTTTATTCTATCATTCATATATATATATATATATATATATATATATATATATATATATATATATATATATATATAGTAACTTATTTAATTACACTGAAACTAAACAGCCAAATTTAGCACCATAACACTATTGCCAAGAGCATTTTTTCCGCTAAAAATCTATTTTACACATAACTAACTACTACTGAATATTTATTTCCGACAGCGATTAACATTTTATTAGTTGACAACTGTGTAGGATCTCCTGTACCATAGCTTTTCACAAACATCACCATTTCTTATTAACCAGCGACGAAACTGTGCCCATATCCATTGTTTGGTTTCCGTAAACGTTCAGCAAGCGTCGATGAATGTCAATATTTTTCTATCCCTGGAAGATGTACGCAGCAGACATGTGCCAACCGTTTTTGTTTTTTTTTGTTGTTGTTTTTTTGTTGTTGTTGTTGTTGTTGTTTTTTGTTTGTTTGTTTGTTTTAAAAAATGATTGGCTCTTATCTGCTTCATGGAAGGTACTATGTTGCCAGACTACCCTTCAGCTGCTATCTGTAACAGGGTAACATATGTATATTAATGGCAAGGGAGATGATACAATGCCTACTGTCATATTACTAAAATAGTTTTCTTTCGCAATTCCTTTCGAAATTCCTTTCTTTTTCTTCTATAATTTGCTTTCTTTTACTCTTTCTTTCTAGTTTTCTTTCGTAGTCTCTAAATTTCTTTCTCATTTCTTTCTTTTTCTTTAATTTTTCTTTCTTTCTGTTTTTCTTTCTTACTCTCTAAATTCCTCTCTCTTTATTTTTTTATTTTTCTTTCTTTATTCTTTCTTCCTTTTTCTTTCTTTCTTTTTTTTTCTACTAGTTTTCTTTATTGCTTTATTTCGTTCCAATTTTTTTCTTCTTTTCTTTCTTTTATCGTCTTTCATTTTCCCTTTCTTTCTTTCTTTCTTTTTCTTTTCTCTGTAGTTTTCTTTCTAAAGTTCTTTGATTTCTTTCTTTTTCTTCTTTAAGTCTTTCTTTCTTTCTAATTTTCTTTCTTTCTAGTTTTCTTTCTCTCTAAATTTCATTCTAAATTTCATCATTTCTTTCTTTTACTTCTTACATTTTCTCTTTCTTGTTTTCTTTTTAATTTTTTTTTCTAAATTTCTTTCTTTTTCTTCTTTGATTTTTCTTTCTTTCTTCATTTCTTTTCTTTCTTTCTTTCTTCATTTCTTAGTTTATTACTTAATTTTTCTCGAAATTTCTTTCTATATTTCTTTCTCGTTTCTTTTTTCTCCTTTCATTCCTTCTTTATTTTTAAATATCTTTCTGTCTCTTTCCAGAGTAGGAGGCATTACTTTTGGATTGACACTCGTATATAAATTTAGATTACACTAACGACCCATAATAGTCGAACACCCAAATCCATGTTACAAGATTGTCATATCAAGCATTACTTTGTAGCAGAACATCATATATGTTTGCATGTAGATAGATAGTTAATCCGCTTACGGTCATACCACATTGAAATATCGGCTCTCGTACGATCACCGAAGTTAAGCAACGACTAATCTGGTTAATATCAAGATGGGTGACCGCTTGGGTATATCAGGTGCTATAAGCTTGGATGTGCGGTTGGTGTAAAGAATAACTGCTCAGAATTGGAAATCGGAGAGCCAAAAGGTTTGGTATATTCACTTACGCACAAATAACGTTTCTATGAATCTATGTCATCTCACCCACCAGGTTATGGTTTAATTAGTAGGCCTTGAATGAATAAATCATTATATCACCCCCTCTCCCCAACAACATCCTTCTTTCTTAGTTGGGTTTGAGGACGGATCACTAGAGTCTGCGAGAAACAAGCCATTTATGCATGTATACTGCTGAATATACATTTGCCTGTTTGGTGTAGACAACTGTATCCAAATTCTATGATACATCACTTCTGAAAGCAGTAAATAGACGAACAATTCCTCTCAAATAAACAGAAGTCATTGTCTCATAATGTTTAGCCCGAGGCTTCAACTAATCCTTGCATTGTGTTGGAAATGTCAATTACTTTGTTAGGAGATGAATGGCCGAATGTATCCCGGCTTTAATTTTCAGTCCTGGAACTAGAGCGATCTGCTGTAAATAGCGCCGAGGTAGAGGCAAAGTGTCCGACAAGGGATTCACGACGAAGATTACAAGAAGACAAGCAGATATGAATCGTCGCTGATATTTATCTCCCTTTTTTTAAAATGTCTGCTCCACAAGCCTAATTTAACTACATTTCTATTCTCGGTTGCCAGCAATCAAGTGATATTATATGTCAGTCTTTTTTAATGAAACTTGTCTCTCTCTCTCTCTCTCTCTCTCTCTCTCTATATATATATATATATATATATATATATATATATATATATATATATATATATTTGGTTGGATAGATGTGAGTTTGTGAACCTGGGTTTCACGCTTTAGCGATCGTCAGAAAAAGTTTGTTTGACGATCGCTAAAGGTCTAAACTCACATCTATACAACAAATATATTAACTCTATCTTTGATATTGAGCGCTTTTTAATAAGTACCGCGCATATAATATATAAATAATTATACATATATATATTTATTTATATTTATATACACTTTTCACATATATATATATATAGTATTTTCTAATGAAACTTGTGTATATATATATATATATATATATATATATATATATATATAGTGCTGTTTTATTTTCCGAACACAATTAGTACATTGTGGCCTTATTCAGAGTTAATATTATTAAATGTTGGATTTTTCTTTTTTTATTATTAAGGCTTCCATTATTTTTAATATTTTTACATGTGGATGAGATTATTAAATAACTGTTTCTGATCAAACCAAATTAATAAATAATTACATCGGTCACACGACTACATGCCTATCCAGACGCCTTACGTTACACCTATCTGAACAGAGCTCTATTAAAACACATTTAAACACACACACAAACCTACCAGACTCCATTCGAAACATACTAGTAGAAAATACAAACATAATAACCTCATCAACATGGGAAGAAAATATAAAAAAGTAAATAACTCACTCAGAAAGAAAATCCTCGAGAGTGTCGCCGTTGAATATTATCCAAATATTATTTACGCCCAGATTTTTCCAAAAATCAACTTTTCTAACAGAATTACTACCCCACCCGCAAACCAACGTACACAACTATATCAAGAAAGCAAAAAAATTTGGTTGAATCCGTAAACACAACAATAAAATCAATATTTCTGCATGTGAAAGTGCTTGATGCAATTTTCAATTGACAATATGAATACAATAGCGTTTTCTAAATTCTTCTAGTTGCTAAGGACATTTTGTTTGTTGTTAATAGTTACTTTGTTTTCAATAAATTCATTTCGCTTTTGCCTTGAAAAAGTTCACATTGGACGAAACGCGTCGGCTAATAACAAATTTTCCTATTGTCTTTTACCTTTATACACACACATATATGTGTACGTGTGTTTGTGGGGTTTTTTACGTGACTGTATATGCGTCACCAAAATATGAACGCACATTGAATTAGAGAAAGATACATTCCAAAAGCTAAAGAAGTAACATAAAAATTTTGTTGCGATGTGTTCAGTCTTCTTTTATGACAATGAATGTTGAGCAATCTCCCCAAAGATGGATAAAAAACTGGAGGCAATAGAAATGGGGTTCTACAGAAGGATACTGAGAATTCCATGGATGGAGCGAAGAAGTTTTAAAGAAAATGATAAGAAAAAAACACTTATGCTCAAAGTCAGAAAGAGACAGCTGACATTTTTAGGACGTATCATAATGAAGGAAAGCTTAACCCTTATAGGGGAGATATCGAGAGCAATAGAGATGGAAGAAGAAGACAGGCAACCTACGCTCTTGTGAACGGATGTCGAAACAGGAGGCGGGAAGCTTGACACATGGAGAAACGCTAGTCACAGACACGAGGGATAGTAAGTTATGCAGAGCCATGATTACCCACGCCCTGAAAGGACACGGCATACATATAGAAGAAAAAGTAGAAAAAGAAGAAATGTTTGATATGTTTTATATACTTATGCATATATATTTACGTTTGCTTACTCAGCTTGTTGATTTTAGTATTTTTATTTGATTTCGAGTACAAATTATAATTGAGTCTGTGTCTCCATAATGAAGCCTGCCAGAAAAAGATTTTCTCCTCTCAAAATATTTCCAGCCTGCAAACATCTTTCTTCTTTTTTATTTATCGCATAGTTGGTTTATATCTTTCTTTTCTTCCGTGATTTTGTCTTTCTGAGCGGACTGACACATGCATATAAAATAAAAACCTTACACACAAACGCAAATCAAACATTGTTCTGCGTGTCTTTGTGTGTACGTGTTTGTCTTGATGTGCATATTCCTGTCCATATGTATCTGGATACTTGTTACCATCTGTGTGTATATCTCTATCCCTGTATATGGCTGTATGTATATTCTTGCTTCTATCACTATCTTTTTGACCCTTCTCTTACTTTACTTTTCTATCTCTCTATTTGCCTTTCTTTCATTCTCTATGTGTTTTTGGATTTCTCCATATTTCTCTGTGTATGTCTGTGTATATTTCTTTATGTATATTCCATTGTGTTTGTATATTATTATTATGTATATTATGTGTTTCTTTGTTTCGTCCCGTCTCTGTTTATAGAGTTGTCTCTATCTGTACGTCTGTGTGTGACTTTGCGTCTATATATCTCTCTGTATGTCTCAGCGTGTGCGCATGTGGGTTTATTTTGGAGCATCTCTACGTTATGGAACACAGTGTGCGACACCTATCATTTTGCGCCAACTTTGAGTTCTTCTTTGTTTTGATACCCATAAATAGACGTCTGTGTACATCGTTTCCATTTATAGATGATGTAGGCCGGTAATATCCATCTATCATATCTTTGAGATGAGACTGTGAAAGATTAGGTTCAAATATAAAATGTTTCTACTTGGAAACATTGACAGGATTCATCAGCATGTCTACCCGCCCAATTGATATTAGAGATATCAACTTGGAAGGCTAACAAGTCTTCTATCTATCTAGCTATCTATCTGTGTCTGTCGGTCTGTCTGTCTCTCTCTCTCTCTCTCTCTATATATATATATATATATATATATATATATATATATACCTGCTTAAATAGCAAACTCATAGAGTGACTAATGTTAGTCTAGCATTACTTGTCAGCTATTAAATTGAAAGAAAAATAAGAATTTCGATTACTGTTTCATTTATACAATTTGGCAGTACGTTCCGCCTCATTTTTCATTTCTCTCTGAGAAAGGACACAGGCGTGTCCGAAAATTCCGATTTTTAACATCTTTCTCATCATGCTTCCATTTTTTTCGTTGTTTTTATCACTCAAATTGACTTAATCGGCCTATTATATATATATATATATATATATATATATATATATATATGTGTGTGTGTGTGTGTGTGTGTGTGTGTGTGTGTGTGTATAATTTGTGTGTTTAGGCAGCGAATTCTCTTTTAGTCATGTCAGATTGAATAAATTACAAACATTATGTCTGCTTATTTTAAAAAAATCCGTTCATACTCATGAATAACCTTCCGTGTGTTGATGTTAAAGGGTAAGAGAAATGTTCTATCGCTGTTTAGATTTCTTTTATTTTCATTTCCCAAGTACTTTCGATATTTTTCCACGATCATCTTCAGGGGTGCAAGTAATACAAAAATACATGTTTTTCATTAATATAAGTACTTTTGTCTCTATTTTCACCCGAAATTAAAGCTAACATTGGAATATTAGAATGGCTCATGATCAGATATAATAGACATTTATTTTTTGTGATATTTAATAATAACATATGTGTGTGTGTGTGTGTGTGTGTGTGTGTGTGTGTGTGTGTGTGTGTGTGTGTGTGTGTGTGTGTGTGTGTGTGTGTGTGTGTTTTAAAGAGTAGAGATGAGCTGCAAACCTGTTTGGTTACAATATGATAAAATATAGTTTTGATGTCTATTATATTTATGGGTTAAAGTGCCTAATATCAGGGAGAGAACGTATGTAAATATAAAAGTAGATATTGAAGTGAACATCCAGAGGCGACAGTCATATTAAACGCAATTGTCATAGACTGACGATTGTGTTTAGCATAAAACAGGGTGAGGCAAAAGTCGAGCACCACAGGGATGATTTATTAAACGTATCATTACACCTGACACATTGTTTTATGTGCAATTCAAAATGTCCAAAAGTTGTTTTATCAAGAGGTAGTTGGTGTGGAACCTGCCTGTTGAATTCATTTGGCACAGATAGGTTTGTCTTTGTAACACATGCCTTCCCATAAATGAACACCAAGTAATGCGCACATCCTTTGTTAGTTTTTATCCATCTTACTTCGTCAAAATTGCTTTTACAAATTAAAAAATATCAAAACAAATTAGACATTTAAAACATGATTAATTAATTAATTAATTAACCCCTATTGTGTGCTAAATTTGCCTGTATATATATATGTATGTGCGTCTGTGTCTGTGTGTGTGTGTTTGTCTGTATCTCTCTCCCTCGAGTGTATGTGTGCAATCGCTTCTATTTGCCAAAAATTTAATGATATCGGAATTTTCTCCAGTGCCAATGAACTGCTGCAGTCTAACAGAGGCTTCCTGCTTCGATTGCGTATTACGAAGCAAGTTCACACTAAACCACAATTACCAGTTGCAACAGCAAAATTGTCCAAATCGTGTAACAGCATAATTGTCCATCCTACAAAATATTTAATATCTAAAAAAAAAAGCACTAAACTAATTGAGTTTCTCTTTTCCAGGTTTTCAGATAAGACTTTTGACACCATTTTTCGTACGAATCACTGAAAAACCCTTTCAGTTTTTGAACTAAAAGGAAGCAGGTTAAAATTGTTTTGTATCAACCCACCACTCCACTGAGCAATGGTGAGAGGCAAAAGTTCATCCAGGCCTTCAGTAATGGTGTCAACATTCATACACTGGCTTCCATTTTCAAGTCCATTTAAGAACCATCAAGAGAACAGTGAATAAGTTTAAAAAACAGGGAACAGTAGACGGGAAAATTGGATCAGGGAGTCACAACAGGAAGGAGAATCTTCATTTCAACTTAGAGATAAAGAGATCAATTAGAAAAGATCCAGCTCAATACGTAAGACTTTTCGCACGTAAGGGAGGAGTTTCAGCTATGACAGTCCAAAGAGCAAAGTTTTGAAAATGAAATCATACGTGAAATCTGTGAGGCATATGGTTACTTCAGGACAGAAAGTTAGAACATTAGAGAGGGTTAACATGAACATGAATAAGTTGGAATATGATCCACAAATAATATATATATATATATATATATATATATATATATATATATATATATACTTGAACTTTATTTCAATCCTTCATGAGCTTAGTTAAGCTTAGAGAGTAATTAAACATTCTTATTGGTCAAAGTAGAACCCAAGCCTATTTCTTTAAAAGAGTCAGATCAGACCAAAAATTAAGTATTGCGGTCGTATTTCGCCAGGAGCTACCTAATCCTAACTTTTCAGGCCTTGACAGAATTCCAAATCATTTACGCGACCTTGTGGGTGATGACCTATTCTCCACCATGCAGCCCACTTCTGAACGCAACTCGATCGCTACTGAGTTGGTACTTCCATGGCAAATAATGAGCCGAACTCGATTCTTTAGTTCCACCAGTTTAGAATCTTACAGATAAGAAACGCCTTGCAACTTCCATATGATAAAATCAGCCATTGAATTCCATTGCTAAAGAAGCATGTTCTACTCGGACTTCTCAAAAACCGTTATTTTGTGGATGCTGTATCCTTAAATAGGTTACAAACTGTCAAATGTGCTACTCGAATGAAGGAACAGCAACACGCGCGTAGATGAAAAAGAGAATACACTACTGAAAGAGAGGGATCGGGTAGCAGGCTAATAATTCCCGAAGTAAGTTAAATTACCAACCTCCCCACGGTGTCAGATGTAGCACAAGGCCGAATTTAACGTGGGGTATCCGAGCTCGTAGTCTCAGCCAAAATTCCCCCGTAGACCCCATATAAAACGGGGTCGAGTAGCTGTTTCCCGAGACGAGACTTTGCCCCTAGACTCAGTCTTGTCTGGCGATCTTCTCTACCCGGAGGCAGAGAGTTTGACCAGCACAACTAATTCCCGAAGCAAGGTTATTTACCTTACTCCCTGCGAGGTAGGATGTGGCCGGTTTTTAATGCGGGACAAAACAGAACCCGTAGGCTCGAGCAAAAATTCCCCGTAGACCCCGTATATACGGGGTCGGGTAGCTGTCTACCACCTCAGACGAGACTCTGCCATTCGGCCCAGCCTCGTCTAGGTTCCTCTCTGCCCGAACTAACTCCAACTAATTGCCGAAGAAAGTCCCCAGGTATATACCGTGTTCATTATATATAGTTACTGATATAGTTAGTCCACATAGACGATAGGGAGTGTGTGACATTCCATTACAACAGTGGAACTGGTTTACGCGTTGGTGCTTCCTCGAACATAACTACACACGAGTCAAACATTATATATCCTTCATATCTTCATAATCTTCACACAGTAACCCTTTATCTTGGAACTTATATTGAGGGAACACTGGAATGAAACCTTGCTAAATTTCCCATAAAACCTGTAATCTGTAAATGGTCTTAAACGGTATCGGAAAGAGCACAGTAACAACAACCAGGTCCACTACATGTTCATTAGAAACCCAGGGTGGGGATACTGAGTGTATCATAGAATCTACAAATCTGTAACCGGTCTGAAAAGCCATACATAATCCCATGCTCAACCGTAGAACTAAATTTCATGGAATGCCTAATAATAAAATAAAAGCGTTACTCATAGAGAATATAGAGTCGCAAACACCTAAATGATGGTTAGTTACGTTCATTGAATGGAAAACTATCATCATTATATATATAAAACTACCAATTTGTATAACGGGCTCCCGAGTGAGTGCTTTCTTGAATTCTTCAAACATTTCCAAATTAAATATCAGTTGTTGTCTACCTTCCTCGTTTTCATAATCTTCGCTTCTTACCACCTTCTTTTCATTCATATCACTTCAATCAAGAACAAGTTTTCTAACATATGAGTCGGTCTGTTAATGAAAATGTTAATTTTGACGTGGTCGAGGAGGCTTTCCAGACCAATACAACATTATCCTCTTTTAGTCTAGGATCAACCGTTATCTATCCTACATAGCCTCAAAATAGATACTAATTATCTCCTCCATTTACGCCTTTGCAACAACAACACTCAGTTTGAGTGGCTCTCGGCTTTGTGTTGGATGAACAATATAAATTACACATTTTTTCAAGTCATCTCTTATATTCTCGCCAGGTAAGCATTTCGCAAGCACATGTGTTGTAGTCTCCAATTTCATACCACATAGCCTATACTATACATATATTCACCTTTCTTTCTGCGAGGCGCCGATAACATAGGGATTAGAATCTCCGACTGATGTCAAATCGGTCGGGATGTGTCCAACCTTGAAGCGATCGCATGTCTAGCCACACTGATGAGCTGTGATACACTGAAAAAGTCTGTCTGTGGATGACTATATATTTATATATAGTTATTTAAAAATGACTGAAAATCTAGAAAGTATAATAAAAAAGCACAATAATAAAATCCTGAATAAACCCCCATGCCAGAATAGTATTAATAAAAACCCTACACTTATATTAGACAAAAATATTGAAAAATTATATGATTGTAGAAACCCTGAAAACTGCTTATTGGAAAATATATACCGCATAAAATCTGTGGTATACCAATGTACAATCTTATCCATTGAGAGTCCTAACACTAATATGATACACATTAGGTCTACGAAGAA
The DNA here is from genome assembly GCA_903632075.3 of Acanthosepion pharaonis. Classification (NCBI taxonomy): domain Eukaryota; kingdom Metazoa; phylum Mollusca; class Cephalopoda; order Sepiida; family Sepiidae; genus Acanthosepion; species Acanthosepion pharaonis. Next base: position 77,815 of record CAHIKZ030005571.1, on the reverse strand, counting down.
TGAATTTAAAACCAGGTGGAGACAGCATAAAAACTCCTTCAAATAATATTAATAATAGAAATCAGAAATCTCTAAATATTTTTGGTATTTGAAGGAAATGAATAAAACACCAAAAGTAAAATGGAAAATTATAAACAAAACTAGAACTTTTGAAAAACTTGGGATGACCCATGCCCTTTATGCCTACATGAAAAACTACACATTGTCAAGTTTCTAAATAATAAAAAATTTATTAAACAATAGACATGAATTAACGGTTTTTGCCGGCATCATCAAATTTTCGCATTAAATAACTTTCATTAAAAAAAAAACAAT
>CAHIKZ030005571.1:62500-75000 GCA_903632075.3 Acanthosepion pharaonis | reverse complement strand
AGAGCAGCATTAGATCTTAACGTTTATTCCAACTTAATTTCAATAAAAACAAAATAAATAAAAAAACATATGTATTTTTTCCTTAGTTTCTTTACATAATTTTATAATAGGTACCTCCATGAAATCACTAAAAAAAGGGCATAGCATGATAATAATTATTATAATAATATAATATATATATAAGTACGATGTCAAGTTTTTTGAATTCTCATATACTTGTATTTTGATTGGTCATTCCAGCTTTTGTAACAGCGTTTCCCCTAGCGAGGGATGTTTGATTGATTTGAACCTTTTAAAGCCCTTTATTCTATATTCAACACCATCACTTGATAAGACACTAGAAGTGTTGAAAGAAAATGGCTATTTTTGTAGTGAGTTTTTAAAATATTTATGTTATAATTTTCGAATAAATAATTATATTTGCTCTACTTTGTATTGAGCACTCTTTTAAGAATAGTATTTGTTGGTTATCGGAATCTATTCCGTATACACCAATGCTATACTTGGATATTAGCTCCTATTACTGCTGAGCACTGTCTGTTCTATTCTCATATTATGAATAGAATAAATTTTGCATTATCTTTAAAGAACATTCTCACCACAAACAAACGGGATTATTTCGTCCATTTAACTCGACAAACGGAAAACCTTATCAGAAGAACGAAATGGAAAGCTTACGTTTTTCTTTATGACTAGTACGAACATGCAAATTATGGTTTTAAGATTTTAAACCCAGCACCAATAATTAAAGAATTGTCTGGTTTTCAAAATGACCTACTGGAAATCATCAAAGGATTCATAAATATAAAAACTCTTTTCAAAAAGATTTTGATGTGATTGTCAAGGATATTAATAAATCCGGTGATATTTATGTCAAATTCGATAAAACGGCTAACTTTTATAAGTTATCCCCTAAGGATTATGATACCTTAGATAAAAATAGTCTGACCAAAAGCTACAAGAAAACTGACACAAATAATTTCAACCTGACAGATAGGATTAACTGTGTCAGTAAATCCATTATTGACAAACTAAGTTATCGTGTCAGTAAACTACAAGCTAAGGAAGCTTATGTCTACAATTAAGAACAGTGGACCAAAAAGTCTTGCAGCGATAATTTTGACATTTCAATGGGTTCTTTGGATTCTGCAGAAGCCCCTGACTTGGTGGGATTATTTCTTTTATACAATTTAGGTGCCTTTGAATGTCTAGATTCTGATAGTGTAAGATTATATGGAGATGGTGGCTTATTAGTTGTTAAAAACTCTACAAAAATTAAGGTAGACTGCATTAGAAAAAAGATCCATAGGGAATTTAAAAATAAAGAGTTCAGAGCAGCATTAGATCTTAACGTTTATTCCAACTTAATTTCAATAAAAACAAAATAAATAGAAAAATATATGTATTTTTTCTCAGTTTCTTCTATAAATATAGGTACCTCCATGAAATCGCTAAAAAAGAGCATAGCATGATGAAAAAGACGCCAAACTTGATGAAAAAATTTTCTCGTCTAAATGTTTATGTTATTATTAAGAGGAAAGATCAAAGTATTTTGGGGGTATATTTTTTACATTTTTTAATTGTTCCTAGCACGACCGAAATTTTCGTTAAATTTTTTTTTGAGTCAGCAAAATTGACAGATAATCAATCATGGCAACCATTTTTATCATTCTATAGAAAAAATGAAAATCTCAGTTTGAAATTCTTTTAAAAATTAATTATCATTTTTTTCAAAATTTATTTTAAGAAAATCAGACATTATAATGTTTATGTAAAATATTTTGAACCAAGCTTAACTTAGCTTCTGCGCCAAAAAGATGTAGTTTGAAAATAAAACAAAGCAGGTCATAACCTTTCGCGTCACTTGACAGGTGATGAATGACATAGTGACAGATTACGTGAGGATGGGTTGTTCTACGGAAGGAGAAAAGTGAAATTATTTAAAGTGAACAAATTATTTACCTCGTTATTTTTTAAGGGAAACTTTCACCACTCTATTTTTTGTACTTAACTTTCACCTTTACATTTACGATGCTTTATGGAAAATATATTATAAAGAAATTAAAATAAGACTGTTAAGAGTGAAATTAAATTTCATAAGAAAGGTATCTAATTAATTTATAGGTACCTTTCTTCTGAAATTTTAGCAGAAGTGTACATAAAATACTATAATTTTATGTACATTTATTATATCTTGCTGTGTTATTTGTATTTCCATTCATTTTATTATTAATTTTGATGTTTCATTTATGGAAAAATGTCATAACTGAGATTAATATAAAAATAAGATCATATACATTTCATAAGATGATACTGATACCCTTCTCAGATGAAATCGAAAAATCAAATTAACTTCTCCAAATTGAAAAATCAAATTAACTTCTCCACACGTGTTTCGCAAAAGTAAAGGCCTTAACAGCGGAAAACAATGCTTAACGCAACTTAATTGTATTCTGGTTGGTCATTCGTACTTTATTATTACAGCCCGATTATAAACACAAGATTACATTTCTTAATTACTGCGGATCTTCTGATTAGTCAACACTATATAATTTACAATGTGGTAAAAAGATCTATCTCATAAGTACATTTACAAAAGTGGGTGTGGCTTGAAACTAATTTTATAATATTTCAGCAACTTAAATATAAAAATCTATTATAATTAAAGAAATAACAAATAATTGTATTAAAAATTCAATTTTCAATCGAAACATTTTTTGCTTTCAGAAAATATTGTCCATATTCATAAAAACAACTAAAAGCAAATAAAAGCATTTGAAATTAAATAATATCTTTGTTTTATTGAGTTTTGTATGTTACAATTCAGAGCTGATTTTCAGGTAGATGGGGTCTAATTTAAAAAAAACATGATTTGCATTCCTCAAAGCCTTGTGCTTTTAATTATTGTAATCATTAAACTGGATTCGATCGAATTTCTAGAGTTTTCATAAAATTAGTTATGGTGGTGGGCTAATAAATAGAAAAAAAATATTTATGCCATGACTTTAATATAAAAAACATATTTATAATAATTTCCATCATCTATAAATTGGTTCTAAAAGTTTCATTAACATCCGACAATTACTTTTATTTTTGCAAGAATTTCCAAATTAATGTGTATCATACAAAAAATATACTTGCTAAAAATTGTATATGTTATTTCACTAGTTCCAGTGATCAAGATTTAAGATGTTCTAAAAACAAGGAAAAATTTTTTAAAATACTTAAAAAAAAACTTTGGTTTTTCCTCTGCATAATAACATAAAGATTTAGACGATAAAATTTTGTTTAATTTTAAATTTTATAGTATAATTTAATATTTATTAGGTAGAATGAATTCTATTTTAGTCTAACCCTAACATTAAAGCATTAAATAATTATTATAATCTAAGTCCGTTGTCAAGTTTTTTGAATTATCATATACTTGTATTTTGATTAGTCATTCCAGCTTTTGTAACTGCGTTTCCCCTTGCGAGGAATGTTTTGATTGATTTGAACCTTTTAAAACCCTTTATTCTATATTCAACACCATCACTTCATAAGACACCAGAAGTGTTGAAACAAAATGCCTATTTTTGTAGTGATTTTATAACATATTTATTTAATTTTCGAATAAATAATTATATATATAAATATATATATATATATATATATATATATATATATATATATATATATATATATCGGCACAATATCTCCATTCAAACATGTTTCGTAGACATAATATAGACATGTTGTGTCTACTTATATTCATACTGATCCTTTGCAGTTCTCTGATCAGTTTCTTGTTTTTAAGATGAAATTCCTTAAGGAAGTCGCTGTATTAGTTTTAACCAAAGTACTTTCGATCTTGTCCAACATTTTCTTCATTTGTAAGATATAAATTCTACTTCACAACATACAAAACACATTCCTTCACAAATCTAATACACTACACCATGAAAATAATAAACAAAAACTTCAAATTCTCGAAGCCCTTTATATCAAAATCACCCAACCGACACTCAACAAAATTTATTATGAATATAGCAACAACATATTAAAGTGCATATAACATTTAATACCATTTTACATTTCTATTAATTTCCAGTGAGCTCGCTTATATTGAAACTCTTGTTTTGCAAGCATTTCCATGACTACAATCGATAAATTTAAAATTCTATAACAACGATAGCTGTGCTCGTTCGCGCGTGTTTTTAAAAATCACTATCACAACGGAAGGAAGATTTTATCGCAGTTGCAATAAGTTTTTAACTTACCTCTGAAGATCATCTTGAAAAAGATCGAAAGTACTTCGGTGACAAAAAAAACTACGGCGCCTTCCTTAATGAATTTCATCTTAACATCTAGAAACTGATTAGAGCACTGGAAAGGAAAAGTATAAAAATAAGTAGACACACAATGTTTATATTTTTCAATGAAATATGTTTTCTTTCTTTCGATATTCTCCTCATTCAAATTCCTACTGTCCGCAACATATTCCAATATTTTTTCATTGCACCTTGCAGGATAAGGATCCAAAGATCGACATTCACATTCAATTTAATCTTCTATGCTGATCAAGCCTCTTCCTTCAAATTTTCTATGTATATATAATCTGATTACGTTTGCTTTGGGGTGTAATGCACCAAATTTGACTCGGCTTTGTCCAGTTTGCCGTACTGTATCTTACTACTGCCACAGCCCATGTATTGATTGCTTCACCTTCAGGCTAAATGAATCCTATGGCTATTCACCCGTTTGCCTCACTTTATTCTATTCCAGTATTTGTATAGCAACAGTGGGCAATCTTAACCAGTGAGTCAATTTGGGATTCATTCTTGGCAAGCAGCTTCATAACATCTATAAAGAGCAAGTAATTTAACTTTGGTCCTACTCTTGACATGACATCGCCAATATCTGTTTCTGGTGAAACCATGTACAATAGGATCAAGACTATCTATCTATCTATCTATTATTATGGTTTTTCATTTTTTCTGGTAATTAATGCGCGGAAAGAAGGCTATCACTATCAATATGAAGTATCATGCAAGTTTCTTCTGAACCTCAGTGTTTATCACTTCCGGATTATTCTTGCCGTTCCTAGGTGGTGTCCGTTCTGGAACAGTTCTACTGGGTAATCTATACCAATTTTCTTTATCCATGTTTCCACTCAGAACAGTAGCAAGTGTATCAATGAGATGTGGTAAGATTGTGCAGTTCAAACTTCCGTGTGTTACGCTAGTTCATTCTTCTTCTTCTTCTTCTTCTTCTTCTTCATTATTATAGTTGTTGTTGTAGTTCTTTATATGCCACATATATGCATATATATATATATGTCTATGTATCTACCTACCTACCTACCCACCTACCTACAAATATATATATATATATATACATATATATATATATGTGTGTGTGTGTGTGTGTGTGTATGTGTATGTTTATATTTATATATTATTTTATTTTAGAAATTAAAACAAAAACATGTTGAAATCGCTCATTTGTATATATATATATATATATATATATATATATATATGCAGAATTAATATTTTTATTTCTAATCGGACACTTTCTTACTTCAAATGATATTATTTATTAAGGGATACACGGGTCATAGGCGAACGCACACACACGCGGCTTAAGAGACGGGAATAAGAAAGAAAAGGGTTATTTTTGATAGGTATCAAATGTCGAAAAGAGTTTCATTTCAATGACAATGAGATTGAGTGGGCGAGGAGGTGTTATCAATATCTAGGCCACCTGCGAACAGGCGTTGACCGATTTCCGCTTATCCGCGAAAAATGGAATTGTTTTATCAAGAGATGTCACCAAATAAGAAGTCCACTTTGGAACGTTAGGTTTTGATAATTGACGAAACACAGGTGTGGCTTGGGGCCTTGGCTGGGTATGGAAAATTAAAATCCCACACAAGTAGTTTCACTGGCTAAGTTTTTTTTTTTTTGACAGAATAGCCCTGCGATAATAAAATTTTGTTATCAAACACATGAACCGAAGGAAACTGACATATTTTTATTTCTGCTTTGGAGACGCCAAATTGGCGAAAAACTTGGGTAAAATTCCTTTCTTAGACCATGTCAGATAATCCAGCTGTCCAGTGCATTACCGATAAACTGCTTGACAAACGCCACGTGTTGAACAGAGAGTTGTCACATTAACCGCCCATGATAACGACGATTTGAAAGAAAGAAAAGAAAGAAAGAGGAGAGATCATTAGTTTTTTTTTAGTTAAGCAAGGTATATTTCTTTTCCAAAACAAAGCCACGGGTTGTCCACGCCCGACTAAGACGTCATTGGCCAAGTGGTGATCACATGACGCACGAAGGAGGAGGGAAGATACCCGACCAGGACCTCATTGGCCGAGAGTGGTCACGTGACGCCCGAAGAAAACAGTCGACGCCCTATCCAGAGTATAAGTATGAGAAGCCGCTACGAAGAAGTGGGGAGGGCAGTTCACGCCCTTCAGAAGCATGGTGAGAAAATGGGAGTGAGAAAAGAGTTACCAAAAATGGAAAAGAGTGGAAAATCCCTAACCAGAAATAAGAAGGGTGGATATGTATTTAGAATTATCGAAGAACCGCCGACGCCAACAGACCCACCCCGGTTTTGACGGCGTCAATAAAAACGAAGCCCCACCAGACAGAAATCAGATCGCGCCCCGACGGCAGGGATGAGTGCCGAGTTCGTCGGACTCTGGCAGGCAGAGTTAATGCAGTTCGCGCACCGACGGCAGAGATGATAGATCAAGATAGCTGACCAAGATTCACGCAAAATTTTGGACTCTTCTTCAACCAAGAACAATCAGTTTGAAGAGCGACTTAGAACCAGACCACAGAAATAAGTTTTTCGACTTTCGTCCAAAGACACACCGAAACACCAATTTCTTAGAGAGCAGACAACTTGAAGCGTTAAAACTTGCCTGGCAAAGCGACGTGCCACAATCCACAAAACGGGTCGGGAGATAGATGCAGTCCTATGTACCGAACAACTAGACATAAAAAAGTTTGTTACCTTTTTCTTTGATACTTTGAACTTTTGAGTTTTCATTTTATTTTCTTTTATGCATATTTGTGGGTTATCACCCCCGTTGAACTCAATTTGCATTACGGCCCCAACCTCTGTTTGATCTCGTCTGTCTAAGATCAATTCACAACGTGGGTAGGCAGACTGGAGATCAGTGCAGTTACCCTGGTAACCAGGCGTTGGAAGCAGGTTGGGAACGGCGAGGCTGATATCAAATCTAACCAGATTCCTACCCGAATCACCAAAGGGTTAGAACGTCACGTTTGGAGCAGCGACACCCGGACGGAGCAGCGAGGAACAGAACTGGCACCGCGGCGAAGACGTCACAATTGGTGCTGTTTAGGGACGACACATCTGGTGTCGTGACCGGGATAGGACCCTGAAACGACCACTTCACAACTGGTGCCGTGGTAGATCAGGATAGAGCGTCACAGTTGGCGCTGCGACCGGGGGACGACGTCACAATATCCACTAAATATAGTATTTAAAGTAATAAGAAATAAAAACAATAATATTTCTTTAACACGCAAAGAAGTGTATTGGTGGATCTAAACTTTCATTGAACCAATCATTCGTGCAAGTTGTACAGATAAGTTATTACCAAAGTTAGGATGCTTGTCTCCGTTGGTAGTTGCATAATTAAAAGAAAAAACTTGTTGTTCCAACGAATGATTTATTTTAGAAATATTTCGACTAGCAGTTCTTTTTTTGTTTTTTGTTTTTTTTTTACGCCTCAACATGATATTACGTTGTAAACGTCATCAACTCGATTTGTTTTCCTTGATTTGAATTCTTAAGCCTTTCAAGTTCCTTACACTTTTTCACACAAATTAAGAAGTGGCCAAGACTGGCAACTGCTAGTCGATATATTTCCATAAAATAAATCATTCGTTGGAACTACAAGTTTTTTCGCTTAAGTTATTGTCACTCTGTATATATATATATATATATATATATATATATATATATATATATATATATATATATATATATATATGATGTACTCTCTCCTGTCGGTTTCGACGTATGAGGATCTGACAGTTTAGTTGATTCAGTTACGAAAGTTTGTGTGATAATCTTAAGTCGCATTTAAGACCCGCTAGTGATTTACAAAGGAGGCAAGCAAGTGTGAGGTTTGTTAGTTTGGCTGACCTTTTAGATCTTGCTCTCGCTTCTTGAAGATGATTCTGACAAGCAGATTGAAAATTGCAGAGTCCACTAAAACACGTTGATCTCCATTCTACCCTCGCCAAGGCTAAGCGCTCAAGGGTGTTATGTGGTATATTGACTGCTGACAAGTTGCTTTTCAGCTTGTCTTTGTATCTTAGCCATGGGCGTCCTACATTCCTGTAGCCCTGATCTAACTGGCTGTACATTAGGATCTTGGGTATCCTGTCATCAGAAATTCTCAAGACATGACCAGTCCACCGTAACTGAGACTCTATGATAAAAGTCTTGATATATATATATATATATATATATATATATATATATATATATATATATATATATATATATATATTCATATTATTTTAAAGGTTATATTTCAGTGTTCTCTCTTTTAATAAGGATTTTTTTCAGATCATTTCTCTCTCGGTGATCCTTGTCATCTTGGTGGCTTTATCGTCTTGCTTGCAGTAAAATTATTAAATAATATCCGGGGTGCTCATAATTTATCTGATAAAATTTTGAAATTCATAAAATAACGAAAATAAAAATGAAAATTAGTTAACAGTGTCTATTGGTTTGTTGGACTTATTTAAACACATCAGGAGAGCTCCATTGAATGCACGCAACACATCTAGACGATGCTCAATGTCTGTTTTCTGCAATATACTTCCTGATTCTATCAAATTCTTATGGTAGACACAGTTTCTAATCCGGCCTGGTGGTCTTTCTTTTATACATTGTTCTGTAATTCCGCTTGACCGGAGTGTCCAATTTGGTCTCTTTGAACCACGATACAGAATGCGACTCCTCTTACATTGTTGTCATTTTATTAAAATCACAAATAAAAAATAAACAGTTTTAATTTCTACCTGAAATGACAATCAAAAGTTAATTTAAAAAAGAACAAAATATATATAAATTAAAACAGTTTCTTTTCTCGCACTTATCGCCTGTGGAACTCTCATCCAGCTCCATACTTTCCAGCCAATTTTAATCTGCAAAAATTTGAATGCAATGTCAATTGTTATCTACTGTCATCCTGATTACTCTTTCCTCTTCCTGCTCATTATTAATGTTTCTGTTCCTAATTCTTCCACGTCCTGTAACCCATTGTGTCTTAGTGATTTTACTGCTTTGCAGTAAAGCCACTAATACCGATTTAAAAAAATGATTCGATTTAAAAAAAAAAATGAATAAAAATAAAAACATAATAATGTTTATTTTAAACAAGCCAAAAAGTGTATAGATGCATCTTTATTTTAATGGAAACAACAAAATGTGGAATTTGAACACCCTCTCTATATAAGGTGTGTACTGAAACTCATGACCAGACCTACTTTACCAAAAGAACATACATCAGAATATTGTTTTTAGACCCGCCATGTTCAACTTTTCAACACACTCTTGTAGATATATGAGAAATACGGCACATATACGTGAACTATATTAAACGAGTGTTATAATCAATTCTTGCAACAACTGGTATTAATTCTATTATCTCCAGATCATTTAAGAATGAAAAATTATGACTTTGTCACGTCAAGATTTGAATCCACTTATTTCCGAGATGTAATATCTCATTGTTTAAGCGTTTTGTTTATTTTTATTTCTTGTCTGTCAACTTAAATGCTGTATCATAAATCTTGTGACCATATTTGTGTGTGCGATGTCAGAGAAAACGACGGATTGATTGCGTTGTCTTATTTTGTTGAGCGCTGTTAATAACTAATAGATATTTCTCTTTTACTAGTTTTGTATATGCTTATGCATTAAGAGTCAAGCGATCGAAAACTTTTTTTTTATATATATCCCAGGCATCGATTATTTATGTCTCTCAAGCTATAGCCTCTATCAATCACAACATTCAATTTATTTAATATTGATTGTGGCATATAACTTTTCCCAGTAGTTTGGTCATTAGAAATCACTAGAGAATAAAAAAAAATATCAGCTGAATATATTTAGTTGTCCCAAGTTGGGCAAAAAGGCCTAAAGCCAAGCCAAAATAATAAGCCCAACATGGTGTCTTATCTTACATTTCATTCGTCTTTCATCTTGATAAAGATGTTTTAAAAAGTCCATTACATTTATTGCGATGACATTGTGCAAATAATGAGGGGTTTTAGAATGTATATTCATATAATTTTCGGTGTTTAAATATTGTAGAAACATGAACTATTTCACTTATTAACCAACACGCCGTCGATCAGTCACTCGTACGTGTGTATATATATATATATATATATATATATATATATATATATATATATATAGTTGTAGGGTAGGATCTATGTCGTTGGAAGTAAACAAATGGCCCATGGAAGTTTCACTGCTACGTAGAACAAAAATAAAGTTGCATAGAAGTGTGCTAAAAGCGGTCATTAGCTCATTAATATATATATATATATATATATATATATATATATATATATATATAAGTCGACGCTTAGAGGCGACAGTCTGTTGACTTCTATGTTCACTTTTATATTTACACACGCTCTATCTCTGATATTGAGCACTTTATCCCATAAATATAGCACATGTTAAGACTATATTTCTTCATATATATATATATATATATATATATGAAGTGGACATGGAATTCAGCGGCCAGAGTCTACAGTCCGTTTCATGCAAAGCACAAGCGTCAGCATGAAACAGACTGTCGCCCGTGGGTGTTGAAATCAATGTACACTTTTATATTTACATACCTTTTATCCCTGATTGACCAATTTAACACATAAAGATAGCAAACTATATTTTATCAGTCTATATTTCTGTGACCAAATGAGTTGTGAGTTCAATATCTGGCTACTGCAGTGGTGAACAAAAACTTGGAGAGTTGAGTTAAAAGGAGATAACTGAGACATCCGGAAGAGGCATGGCATGTGGAACTAGAACAATCTATCCTGGTGGACAAAATAAACAGTTCAGTCTGAAATTCCATTTACCTGAAGAAGGCCGCAGCGTAAAATGGCCGAAACGTCGTGAATATGGCAATAATGATGAGGACAATGTCAATATAATTTATAATATGTGTAAAAACAAGAAACGTATAAAATATAAACAACCAACAAGCAAGCATAAACGAGTAAGGATAATAAAGTCACCGTGAAGAGGTGAAGCGAAAAATAAGAAAAAAGTGCTAACCAGTTTCGATCCTCGCTCTCCACAACCTTTCGAGAACAATTTGGTATAAATATGTAACGTTTAAAGAACGTGACAACTACGTGATCATATTTAAACGGAACGCTGATCTGTATAAAATTTCAGTTATCTGTTTGGATTTGTTGGGCTCTTATGTCCATCGTCTTTTGTGTTAAATTTTTATAAGTTCTAATGTTAATTATGTTTAAATGAAAATGTCCATGAAGATGGTCTTAAATAGGCCGAAACGTCCGACGTTGACTTTATAATAACATTAATACTACATAATTGCATATTCAGATTTTTGTTTGTTTTTTCTGTATTTTTCTTTCATAACAATATATATAAATTTCAGTTTGACCGTTTATATGACGTCACCTTGAGTGATTTGAAATTGATTCCATCAAACCTGAAAATTAAAAAACAGTTGCGTAAATATACACAGACAATCCGTAAAAATGAAAGTAGCGACATTCGAATGTACTCAGGGAGAAAATAAAAGAAAATAAAAATAAATATGAACTTTGGCAAATTTAACGACAACACAAAACATCTGCATCGGAAATTTAAAAAATTAACAAAAAAAAAAAATTGAAGGACAGAGCCTATACATACTACATGTTTGAGAGGATTATTGCTGTTGAAATGTATTAAAATTCGAAGACAACTACCAAAATTCTAAAAAAAAAAAAAAATTAGAATTTAATGTATAGAATTTTGACAATAAAGCGCTCAATAAATAATTAAACTAATTCTAGCGTGTTAGCCTTTTTGAAATTTGAAGTCAACGATTACAATTTGTCTATATATAGAATATAATATATATTGGAATATAAATACTGGAAATAATTCAATAGAATTTTTGGACCACCTGACCCAGAAAAGCGGTATTATTCAAGTCGCTCAATGACAAAAATGTCAATTGAAAATTTATTGAATATATGCATATACATATATATAATATTATTAATTAAATAATACTAAAACCCGATACGAGCTTCATATAATAACAATCATCAAATAAAGATATCTTCAATGGCGCAAACACAACGCTTGATTAACCTTTGAGATGGGACGTTGGGGTGAGAATTACAAGAAAACCAAAAATAATACCAACAACAAAAGAAAAAGAAAAAACATGCTTTAATTCCCACCTA
>CAHIKZ030005571.1:35000-57500 GCA_903632075.3 Acanthosepion pharaonis | reverse complement strand
GTACCTGTTTGCTTCTTACATGTTTAGCTAAATGATGCTGGATTTCTATTACGACAAAACGACCAGGTAGAGAAGACCCTGATGGCCGAGTGTTTAAGATTTCCCACACCAGAATAAATGCGTGTATATTTAACATAAGGCCGATCGGTAAGTTTCTCAAAACATTTTCCTTTGTATTGAAATATGCCAAATAATCTGTCTTTAGAAAAAGGAATTTTTTTTTTTTTAATTCTCTTTTGGAAACTTTTTTCTTTCGAAATATTTTATAATCTTTGCAGTTTTATGAGTAAAAGATAACGAAACAGCGTAACAACAATACGTTCCTAAAAAAAAAAATCTCCTCTCAAGAAAACAATGAAAAAAAAAACAAGTTGTAGAAATGAGAATAAATCAACGGAAGTAAAAACAAGAACACAAAATCCACCGAAGCTTCAAAATTAATAAAAAAGGGAAATCCTTCACCAATAGAGACGATGATGATCACAGCGATGATATTAATGCAAGCCAAACAGATTCAACACTAAATACAGATAACGCTAAAGTTATTCAAATCAAAAGTTTTAAATGGAAAATAATGCTGATATTATAATAATAATAATAATAATAATAATAATAATAATAATAATAATAATAATAACCTTTCTCTTCGATAATATAAAAATCAGTTTATACTATGCATGTAAGAAAGTATTTGAAAACAAGGAAAAGATTTTGAAAATCCTTTTGTGTTAATAGAGCATAAACAGACATCAGAAATCAATATCAAGGCTGCATATTACACAGAAACAAATAATTCTATTTCATTTCCTACTTTCTTGCGCGTTTTTATGCTTAGCCGTGTGTTTGGTATTTTCAGGATATCCGAAAGTACAATGAAGCTCACCATAAGAACAAAATCAGCGACCTACGAATATTCAATAATACGAAATTCAAACTTTATTATTATTATTATTATTATTATTATTATTAATAATAATAATAATAATAATAATAATAATAATAATGATGATGATGATGAATGAATGAATGAACAAAATGACAGGTGTTTTCCATCAGATTTATACTAAACTATTTAACTAATTGCTCTTACTAACTAATCGGCTAACAATAAATTTAAAGATGATCCCGATCATCATCATGTTAGCCAAGATTCAGTTGCATGCCATTCAGGCTGGGTGCGTTTCATTCGTTTTATCCCGGTGATTCCAGCACAACCGTTTTTCACAAGACAAACGACGTTTGTACAAAGATATGTACTTTTCGTAATTTTATACTTGTATGCTATTTTTAAACATAACTTCAACAAGACAGACATGCTTCGGAATACTGTTAAACATTTATCTTTTCTTTTTCTATTCTTAAATTACGCTCTTATGTAAGCGCTTTTATTATTATTATTATTATTATTAAAGACTACCAGCATGGCCCGGCGCAGCCCGTGCTTGTTTCAAAACTCGTACGACTCATACAGCAATCGCTATCACTTGACTTAAAATATTTTTGCCTTTAAAGGAGTGCCCTTTGCCGTGCTGATGTTGCTACATGCCTTACTTCTTGTCTATCTCACACTGTGTATTTTTTCTAAGCTCTATACTAAACATTAAATCTGTTACGAAAAAAAGAACTAAACAAAATGAACACAAAACGATCAGCTTTAAAAAAGGACTCGTAACTGGAAAAACCGAATGAAAAAAGAACGTTAACAACAAATACTTTTTCACCACCAACCCAGTTCTGCGGAAACAGAATCAACGTTTAGTTTAAGCAAGCGAATGAGCCAATTGGAGTAAAGTGCCATGCAGATTTAAATTTTTCCCACTTGTGACGAATGCAGCTATCGATTTTCTTTCTTTTTTTTTGCATGCTAGCATGCTAGTTAACATTCGTGTCAGTCAGCTGTTGGCTCTCACGCTGGCCAGTAGAATCTTCTTGCCTATTCGTGGCAGCCAGCTATAGGCTCTCACTCTGGCCAGTAGAAAATGGCCGCAAACTACATGAAAACTGCCGTAGAAGCATGAAAATATCGATTATTTTCACTATCGATGGGAGTTGGGAAATGCAAAGTCGGTCTTGGCCTTCCTACTAATTTGGAGCATGTGCATGTAAATTTTGGTGCAAATCCGTCGAAAATTGCGGCCGTGCATTCGTTACACACACACACACACACACACACATATCCTGCCTTTTATAGATAGAGAAAATGCTTAACGTAACTCTTCCAATATTTTTCAATACTTAGAGAAGAGGGCAATTTATGTTTAATTCTTGTCTTTTTTTTATCTTTTCATAAATCGTGCAGTTCTTTAAGTGTTGTATCATCATCATCATCATCATCTTCAACATTATCTTTGATTTCTGGGTCCCAACAAGTGACCTAAGGTCAGAAATGGCTTCATGACATTTTCCACTGAGTATTTTTATAACAAAATAAAACTTAAGATCACACACATTTTGCATAGATAAAACTCTTCATAATTTGTGAGCTGTACTTTTTGTATTTTTTAAGGCATCGTCTACCAGGAATCCCTTCAATGAGTCTATCGGAACCTTTTCTAATCAATTTGCGGACTCTAACTCCAACTGCAATTATTGATGTCCTCATGTGCCACATTTTTTAATTGTACTTCATTTACTTCTAAAATTTCCCCAGTTTGTTGATACTTTGTATCTATCCTATTCCTTAAAATAATTGCTTGCTAAGTTCACTTTAGTAGGCTTTGATATTGATATACTAAGATAAATATGTCTGATTCTGGTTTCAATAGGAAGTTCTTCAACGATTAATGGGTCAGTTTTTATCGATATCAGAGTCGCGTACTCAAAATGGCTATCGGCTATGGAAGTGATTTTCTTGTCAATTGGTTTCGAGTTGGTTTAGATCTTTCGTTTTGTTTGAAAAGAATGTAACAAATATCAAGGAAACGAAAAGTGAAAATAAACGCCACTACGATAAACAAAAACCCTATTTCCAATATATTTAGGAGTTTATCTCATTGATTTTTTTTGAACGGTCTATGTAGGTAGGTAGATAGCTAGATAGGTGACGCCTGGATATTCTTTGCCCCTTCTGACATCTCAGACTAATAGATCAGCCTTCCCATTTGATCAGCAAGAACGGTCAGGCGGCATCGGAACTACCTCGACGATCATCAACCGAACAGTTTGTCACAAATTCCCTCCTAACTGCGAATGTAAGTGACCAGAAGCCTTGAACGTGTGGCTTTTTTGTACCTTGTTTCCGAAAAGTTTCATTTGTTGTGGTTTAATAAGCTTAGCTTTGACGTGGCACAAGGCTGAAAATATGGAGCACCCAGTGGGATTAGAACTCACTATTCAGTTGTAATTGATCGAGCGAGATAACATTGCTACTATACCACGTCGAAATGCCCAAAAGATTTAATTTGTTTATGTATTATTTTATTCTTGTTTGGTCAAGTGGGTGGCTGCTTTTGAAAACCTCATTTCACAGACTTTACTGCATGTCTTAAAACAGGAAACATAAATTATCCTCTTCTATTTAGGTGCCCCATTAATAATGTCACAAATACACTCAGCAGTTTGAATATTTGCATTGTTTTAGTCTTTACCCGGAAAAAAATAGGAAGTTAAAACGTGATCGCCTCAGCCACCAGGCAGATCCGTGGAATACTAATAGTTTTCCTTTAATGTACCAGTGACATATTACTAGCTTGTCTTATTCAAAACGGTCGTTCGCCGATTGGATAGCTCATTCTCACGGTCAACCACGGAGATTTCAATAATGACTCAGCTTGACTCAACTCTTTGCTCTATTTTAATAGTCCACTTCCTTACCTAGATTCAACTGTGGCAATTTGGTTTCTTGGGATAGCAAGCCCCGCAGCGCCTTTGCGTGATGGTCCACCGGGTCATCAAATATTCGGTGGCAGCCCCAAGCTAACTGGAGCGAACACATGCAAACCCCTGACCGATTGGGGATAAAAGACGGAGGTCACTGACCATTTCGTTTCAAAGAAACGTCAGCGAACAACACAAACGCCAATACCGTTATTAGTGCTGGGGTATGCGTAGTTGCTCAGATGGTAAAGACATTGTTTTAATATCAACCCAAACCGGAAGGGAATATGTGGGTTCAAATTTCGTATACTACGAAAATATAATAAATGCATACTACTTATACTAGGATTGATACATTTATATTCAAAGAATTGTTAACACTACTTTTATTCGGAAGCGCTCATGTCAGTCTACATTAGAAATAGATATTTTATTAACCCAGACTTTGTTTGTTTCATCTTGCAAAAAATTAAAATACTACTAATATATATATATATATATATATATATATATATATATATATATATATATATATATATATATCAAGACAATTATCATTTGTCATAAGAGACAAAATTATTCGTATTCACACACACACACACACACACACACATATATATATATATATATATATATATATATATATATCAGACAATTATCATTTGTCATGAGACAAAATTATTCGTATTCACACACACATATATATATATATATATATATATATATATATATATATATCAAGACAATTATCATTTGTCATAAGAGACAAAATTATTCATATTCACATATATATATATAAAAATATATATATATATATATATATCAAGACAATTATCATTTGTCATAACAGACAAAATTATTCGTATTCACATATATATATATATATATATATATATATATATATATATATATATATCAAGACAATTATTATTTGTCATAAGAGACAAAATTATTCGTATTCACACACATATATATATATATATATATCACAATTATGATTTGTCATAAGACAAAATTATTCGTATTCACACATATATATATATATATATATATATATATATATATATATATATATATATATATATATATGTAATTCGGATCAAATACAGATTAAATATGAATCGGAATCCGTAAGAATGATAGAATAAAGAAAAGAGAGGAAACGTTTAACAATCTTTTATGAAAGGACTATGTGAAAATGCGATATGGAGAAAAAATGCAACACGACTGACAAGCTACTGAGATTAAGGATTGTATTGACTTTATCTTGCATTTTTACAACTGGTTTCTTCTCTGGACATAAAGTGTGCAAAAATAGTCAACAGTTTTCTGTTTGTTTGTTTGTTAAAAAACATGTATGTTTACTCAAACACATGTATCCACTAAAATAATGTAATAGGAATATACATTACATGTTCATAGTAATATATACGTTTACAATAATATATATATATTTATAATGTATATTATAAATAAATTGATTTAAAATATGTTTTTCCGCTACACAGTTCTATTTGATTATATATATTACTGTTCTTTCTTTTTATTTATATATACATATATTTATAATGTATATATATATATATATATGTGTGTGTGTGTGTAATATAAAAGCATATATATATATATATATATATTAATATAAACATATATATATACGTTTATATTAATATATATATGTTAAT
Source organism: Acanthosepion pharaonis (assembly GCA_903632075.3). Lineage (NCBI taxonomy): Eukaryota > Metazoa > Mollusca > Cephalopoda > Sepiida > Sepiidae > Acanthosepion > Acanthosepion pharaonis. The sequence goes on along the minus strand of CAHIKZ030005571.1, from coordinate 51,999 downwards.
ATAAACGTATATATATTAATATAAACATGTATATACGTTTATATATATATATATATATATATATATATATATATATATATATATATATATATATATATATATATATAAACGTATAAATTACATCAGTTAGGGCGCCCCAAGGCGGTGTAATGTTTAGCAAGCTTGTCTCGCTAGAACAATTACGAGCAAGTTGTGAGTTCAATCGTCACTGAGTGCCCCATAATTTCGTCCTTGTGCCACATCTAAGCTACGCTTGGAAGATCTCTATTACATCAGCTATACCAAGATTTATAGAAGTATTAAGCATTAAAATATGTAAAAATAAAAAACTTATATAGTGCCTAATGTTTTCAAGAACAGACTTTTTAAATTTAAAATGTTTTATATATATATATATATATATATATATATATATATATTACACTCTCACACACACACACATATATATATATATATATATATATATATATATATATTGGGTGCGGCTGGTATTTGAGGACTCACAGATTTAAGGTTAATACTGCTTTCCACTAACTTCTAATGCTTTTATTTTTCAGAAATCAAGAATAGCAAACCCTATGATAACAAATGAAATAAAAAGACATGATGTGATTGTGGCATTAAAGACTGATCATAGCGATTTGCATTTTGCAAGATCGTTTGTCCGCAAGATACGAAAAAAGTTAGAAGACGCTGACAGTTACCCAATGTCTGTATCAAAACGTAAAAGACATTTTGTACGTTCTGATTAAGTGAGAACATTCGAATTTATTCGGGAAGTCAAGCAGACAGTTGATGAAAACCGAGGTCAATCAATGAGGTCAATTGCCAAAAAGCTGCATGTGTCTGAAAAAACAATCAGAAGGAGTGTTCCTGAAGACATTCGATGCAAATCCTACCTGATGAAGAGAGGTCAATTCATATCAGAAAAAAAAAGAAATCCGTTCAAACAGATACAAAAGGCTTTTAAACAAACTTAAAATCCTTCAGAAGCTGGTTTGATTTGTTTTTTCTCAGATGAGAAAAATTTGGATCAAGTTGAAAAACTTAGCAGAAGAAATGACAGATGGCTTTCTTCAGATCCTTCTGAGGTGCCAAGAGTGATGCGGACAAAATTTCCTTCAAGTGTTATGGTATTTGGTGTTGTTAGCAATGAAGGACATTTTTTCCACAATGTCTTAGAGTAAATGCTGCTGATTACATTGATGTTCTAGAAACAGTTGTCAAGCCCTGGTTTGACAACATATGCAACGGTAGGCCTTACATATTCCATCGAGACTCGGCTTCATCCCACAAGGCTCTACGAACACGAGAATGGATGGCTGACCATTTGTACGACCACATCACACCCAACATTTGGCCTCCTAACTCTCCAAACCTCAATCCACTAGACTATTATATGTGGAGCGTTGTTGAGAAAAAGGCTAATAAACAGCCTCACAATACCAAAGACTCTCTTAAAGCTACAATAGTTCGAGTAATGTCTGACATAAATAAAGGACCAATTAATCAGAGCTTGCAGCCGATTTCAACCTGGTGTAGAGGCTAGTGGTGGTTTTATTGAACAAAATTAAATAATAGTTAACTAAATTTCATGTTTACTTGTTTGTAATCGAATATAATTACATTCATTTGTTCAGCAAGTTTTTTACTAATCCATGAAATCTGTCCTCAAATACCAGCCGCACCTTGTATATCTATATATATATATATATATATTTATGAATAAAAATGACAATAGGAAAACTGGTAATTGCTGACGCGTTTCGTCAATGTGGACTTTATCAAAGCAAAATACGAAAATTTTTTTTTCGTTTTTGCTTTGATAAAGTCCACATTGGACGAAACGCGTCAGAAATTACCAGTTTTCCTATTGTCATTTTTATTCATAAATATTGTCTTCTCTATCGATTAAATCAGAAAAATTTTCATATATATATATATATATATATATATATATATATATTTGACAATTTATCAATTGCATATATATATATATATATATATATATAATAGCTGGCCACTCGTATTCGAGCGCAATAGGGCGTCTGCAATAGCGATTGCTTATCTAATCCCTAATGCAGACGCTTGCTCAGGCACATTTGTGTTTGTTCAACACCCACAGAGCCCACTTGTGGTTTATACTGCAGCTATGCTGAGCAGACCGTGGGAGAAAGCGTGTTATTTAGCGTGATCAACAAATTGAACAAGGCCAGCACACTCAAACCCTCGGCCACGATGACTTGTGACTTCGTGCTAGCACAGCTATCGACTACCCCAGAATGTTCCGTCTTCCTAATTTCACTCACAAGGCTTGCGTCAACCCGTGGAATGGTTTTCAGACATTTTCCAAAGGTGTCGCACGCTGGGATCGTCCCTCTACAGCCTATAGCAAGTCTCCTTCCTGACAAATCAACCGTTTTTAGATTTATACTCGTGTCTTATGGTCAGAAAACGAACGTTCTAACCACGCGGCCATATACATACAAATACACACACACACACACACACACACACACACACACACATATATATATATATATATATATAAATTTTAAAATAGAGAAAATTAGAAAGATTATATATAGTGAATTTAGAAAACTCATTTTAAAAACTACCATCTGTACAAAATTAAAAAAGATAAACTTCATCGACGTAACTCTGAACAACACATAGAAAACCTAACGCTAACCCCTTGTATATACACCCTAAGTCAAACCACCCTCCATCCATAATTAAGCATATATCCTCATCAATAGAGAAAAGAATCAGCATTAACTCCGCTAATAAAGAAATATTCCAACAACACAGTAATTTTTATAACGCAGCCCTAAAAAATAGTGGATACAGAAATGCTAACATCAATTATAGAAACAATTGTACTAACCAGAAGAAAAACAGGAAAAGAAAAATCATTTGGTATACACCTTCGTTCAACCAAATGGTTAGTATTAAGCTAGAACAGAAATTCCTAGCTTTAATTGAAAAACACTTTCCTACAAGTAGCAGAATTAGTAAAACCTTTAATAAAAAACACCCTAAAATTAAGTAGCACTAAAAATCTAGAAAAAAAAAACAATAATAAAATCCTGAATAACCCCCATGCCAAAATAGTATTAATAAAAACTCTACACTTAAATTAGACAAAAATAGTGAAAAATTATGTGATTGTAGAAACCCGAAAGACTGCCCATTGGAAAATATATGCCGCGTAAAATCTTTGATATACCAATGTACTATCTCATCCATTGAGAGTCCTAATACTAACATGATACACAGTGGGTCTACGAAGAATGAATTTAAAACTAGGTGGATACAGCATAAGTGCTCCTTCAACAATATTAATAAAAGAAATCAGACATCTCTATCTAAATATTTTTAGCATTTGAAGGAAAATATAAAGTAAAATGGAAAATATAAAGTAAAATGGAAAATTATAAACAAAACTAGAACTTGTAAAACTTGGGATAACCCATGCCCTTTATGCCTACATGAAAAACTACACATTATCAAGTTTCTAGATAATAAAAATTTACTAAACAATAGATATGTGTTAACGGTTTTTTGCCGACATCATCAAATTTTCGCTTTGAATAATTAGCATAAAAACAAACAAACAATTAAATAATAAATACAAATTTTAAACTCCATAGTCTAAATAAAAAGTTTTAAAGCCCTACTCAATCATATAAAAAAAGAAACCCTTTATGAAGTCGTCAAAAAACAAATGTTAGCTAATTATGACTGTTTTTTATATACACAAAACCCTTTCAGGAAAGAAAATAAAAAAAATAAAAAAATCTCCATAGACCTCTTAACGGTTAACCAGACTAGACGATGTCATATTTCGCTTTAAATTTAGACACCCCAACCTTACCCTGACTTGACCTCTTTGAATGTAACTGAGATATTGATGCAAATTATTAACACCTTACGCACTTCTTTTTAATAATTGCTCAAGCCGTTACCATAGTAATTTTAACTTCAATAATGAATATGCTTATAAAGAACGCGTAAATTTCAAGAATTAGTTTTTCCAAAAATTTCGCTTGAAGATGGAACAGAGCTTGGTACTTTAATTCAATTTAATTAAAATAATTATATTGAAGTTTTCGGCTCTTGTTTTGAAACATGAAAACTCTAATGCAGCGATGGAATCACATTTTTAACTAAATAATTATACTACTTTTGTATCGAGCACTGTTTTTATAAAAATAATAACAAAAATACTAAAGAACTTTGGACTATTTGCCTAACGAGTTATTTCCTATTTTCTATATATTTTCACACACACACACACACACACACACACACACACACATATATATATATATATATATATATATATATATATATATATGGTTAAATAAAATAATGTGAACACCTGGCTTAAACATTTATTTACTGACTAAAAATGTGTTGGACCTCCATTAGTTTCCAAAAATTATTTAATTCAACGTTTGAATTGAAGTTAAGAAGTTTAGAATTGTTTCCAGTTGAATTTTATCCCATTCTTCAATCAAAATCTTGGAAAATTGCTTCAATGACAATGGAGGAGGAAATCTGTTCCTCAGTTTTTGTTCTAGAACTTTCCATAATGGCTCAATTATGTTAAATCAAGTGAATTTTGCTGGTAATGGAAGATATTTAATTACGTTATGATGCACATGAAACCATGAGTTCACTTTTTGCAGTGTATATGGGTGCATTATCATCTTGGAATATAGCACATTCTAGCAAGAGTATGGTAGACACTATAAGGAATTGTCATTGAATGTCGAGATATCTTTCTGCAGCAATTCTTCCATTAAGAGTGATGATAGGACCAGAAGAATGCCAAGAAATTGTCCAAATCATTACTGAGCAACCGCCATGTTGAACAGATCGGACTATGTAATCCTAACCAGAATCTTCAGGCGCTGTTCTCCAGGATTATTTGTAGAAAATAACGTGAAAGAAAGAAGACTCATCAGACCAAATAACTTTTTCCATTCCTCGAGAGTCCAGTTTTTGCGATCATCACACCATTTTTTTTTTCGTAAATAGGCGTTCAACTTTGTGATCTGACGTTTAAGAATTGTAGCCCATAGGTGGATATCAGTTTTGTGGAGTTCCTGAGTAATGATTTCTGATGTCACATTTCCTGTGGTAGTTTTAAGATATTTTACACAAAGATCGTGGGTCTCTTTCCGTCAACTTTTGTGTCCATCCCACTATTATTCTTTGCTGACGATGTTTTGCCTTTGTTTCGTGTAAGATGTCATAACCGTGGACACTACACCTTTTGTCTGACACATTCAATAATTCAGACGTTGTGGTCACAGACGTTCATGCTAATGGTGCTCCAACTATTTGTCCTCTTTTACCTGAAGATAAATAATGACTTCATTAAGTTAAAAAGCAAGGTAAAAGGATTAAACTGCTGAGCTTTCCTGTCGGTTTCATGTTTACAATTATCCGGAATTGAAAAACTGCTATTTTCTAAGATTTTCACATTATTTTGTCTAAGCCATATATATATATATATATATATATATATATATATATATATATATGGAATTGCATTGATGTGAGTTTGTGACCCTGGGTTTCACGCCATTGCGATCGTCAGACAAACACAGTTTGACGATCGAAGTATGTTAACTCTATGACTGATATTGAGAGCTTAAGTACCTCGCATATATAATATATAAATAATATATATAGAAATTACACACACACACACACACACACACACACACACACACACATATATATATATATATATATATATATATATATATATATATATATGGGAAAATGATATATAAATATTTTTGTAGCAAGAACAGTTTTGAAAGAAAAGCTATATGACAAATTGGAAAAAGTATTAGTGACGCCCTATATATATATATATATATATATGTGTGTGTGTGTTTGTGTGTGTGTGTGTATGTGTGAGTGTGTGTATATATATATATATATATGTGTGTGTGTGTGTGTGTGTGTGTGTGTGTGTATATATATATATATATATATGTGTGTGTGTGTGTGTGTGTATTCTGTTTATATGTTACTTTTATAGAAAATAGCAAATTCTCTGTTTATAATAAACCGTATTAACTACATTTACTGGCCTGAATGTGCTAGAAATAATGGCTGGTAAATGTTGTTAATACTGTTTATTATAAACAGAGTATTTACTTAAATATTTGTATCTATAAAAATAACGTATAAACAGAAAATATATTAAAATAATTGTCGAACACACACACATACATATATATATATATATATATATATATATATAATTATTTATTTAAAAATATTATTCCAAAACGCTACATAAGAAGTCTCATGTTTCAAAAACAAGAGCCGAAAACTTCAATATAATTATTTAAATTAAATTGAATTAAAATAAGCTCTGTTCCATCCTCAAGCGAAATTTTTTTTTGAATAACTTATATCTGAAATTTACGTGTTTTAAAAATTGAAATCAAAATTTCCATGCTAACAGCTAGGGCGAATTGTTTAAATTGGGTAGGCGAGTGTTGGGTGTTGTTAATAATAAGTATCAGTATAGAATTACTTTCATAGATGTCAAGTCAGTGAAAGGTGGGGGTGTCTAAATTTTAAACGGAAGATGTATTAACCCTCGTCTAGTTTGCATGTCTATGGAGATTTATTTATTTTTATTTTATTTTTTTATGAAAGGGATTTGTGCATATAAAAAACTGTCATAACGTTTGTTTTTTGACGACTTCATAAAGGGTTATCTTTTTTGTAGGGTATATATATATATATATATATATATATATATATATATATATATATATATATATATATATATATATATATATATATGACATCATGGAGTACTTTGAGCATCCAGTATATTTTAGCACTATTTTGCTTTTGCCATTGTGGTCCTTTGCTTTTAACATTATACTGTTTCCCATGTTATCACGCACTTTCGAATGTGAACTTATTTGCTGTTTTTTTTGTGTGTGTATGTGATTTTACGGGATTTCCATCTTGACCATATAGGCATTCCCCACTCCCCTCGACATGTTTGGTTGGTGTGTGCCTGGCATTGTTTTGTAGCATCTTCAACTTGCCAAGAGAATACAAAGTGTCCATTTTTCCAAATAACCGAATATCTAATGATTACGCAAGACGGAATTTACTGAGAAATTTACTGAGAAATATTAAGCTTCTACATAGTTAATATGCCACTGAGCTGTCCTTCTATGTGTTTTGAAGTGGTTAATAAATAAATATATATTCTGAGAAATTTTCATGTATATATATATATATATATATATATATATATATATATATATATATATATATATATAAAATAAAAAATAAACTAGACGATTTCTTGCGACGTGTTTCATCCGTTAGGATTTCATCTGATTGGGTTTTGTTGATCTTGTCACTTCTACACATGCGCACGAAACAAAGCCCAGTCCAAAGAAATTCTCACGAATAAAACGCGTCACAAGAAATTTTCCACTGTGTCATATTTTTCTAAATACTGTTTGCTGATAAGTATATTATATAAAATTACATTTCGTTATATCATATATATATATTTAAATATATATAAAATATATAAATAGTGTGTGAATATTTCATATATCCGAGCGCTTTCGGCTATTCTATTAGTCATTATCATATTTTTTTTACATCTACATGAGTAAATTGTTATATATCTTTCTAGAGTGATAGGAATTGTTTTTTTTTACAAACACAGGACACAGTGGCCGTATTTATTGACAATATTATTGAGTGTTGGCCTTTTCGTTTTTGTTTCCATTATTTTGGGCATGTTTTACATGTAGATGAGCTATTATAATTGTATTTTTTACAAGTATGTTGCGGATGGAGTTTCTTAAGTTTTCGTGTGTGCTTAAATGAGCCTTAATTGAACTAATTTTAGTCCGCTATTTACCACACACACACACACACACAAATATATATATATGAAAAATATATTTTGAAGGTAATCTATATTTATGGAATAAAGTGCTCAATATCATGTTGATTTATATATATATATATATATATATATATATATATATATATATATGTGTGTGTGTGTATATATATACATATGTATGTATATGCATATATATATATATATAATATATATATATATGTGTATATATATATATATATATATATATGCATATATATATATATGTATATATATATATAAATATAATATTCACTTTCATATATATATATATATATATATATATATATATATATATATTTAAAATTATTCCTATCTTACCATTCCTTCTCTATTTACAGTCTTTCTCCTCCCCCCCTATCTTTATCAACTTAAAACTTCCCCTCAAAAGCTTGTATAAATATAATAATTTGTAACTTTTAAACCATTTTTTTATGCTTGGAAGTGTGATCTGAGGAACCAGAAAAAACACTTTCCTGGGGAAATAAAATATAATCAATGGGCCCTTAAGTTTGTTTTTTAATTTAAATTAATATATATATATATATATATATATATATATATATAAAGTAAATACAAAAAGTAAAAAAACACTTTAGAGTTGGCTAGTGAAGAGTCTTGCCTGGGTTTCCTTCTTCGATATCAGTGTACTTAGCGCTGCTGAACGCACTATTAAGATCATATTTAAAGTCGCCATTTGGATGCTTGCCATCACACAACAGTCAGCAAGATGATCTGATACAAATCATTCTTAGATCGTGAGATATTTGTATTTGATTAACCAATGTTTAAATCAAAGGCCACTGAATAATTAATTTGTGTTTTCAATTAAGCATCCCATACGCCGCCCGTGAAACATATTGCAATATTACTTCCTTCGTCGTTCTAGTTTTAATAATGATTGAATAAGAAAAATTAAAGCTCAATATTTCTTATTTTATCTTTTTTAATTAACTTTTAAAGGATACTTTAAGAACAGCACAATTGTTCATTTAATCCGGAGATTGTGTGATAAAGTGACTAAAGAGCTTGATAGCAGACGAGAAAACCACGCATCAGTAGCAATCAATTTTCTTCTGATTTTGTTGACGTTCAGTCTGCCTCCACTTTGAATGTCGCTCTCAATTTCTCTTCTTAAAGAACGTTGAATAGTTAGAGTGAAAAACACTGTTATTCTTCAGCATTCTTTAAATCATCTTCTGTCTCTTATTAGTCACTTATCATCCTTCCCACTGTGTTTATCAAACGATATCAAATAGCATTTATCATATTTTGTCGTTTTTTTTTGTTTTTTTTTTCTTTCTGTAAGATTCACCCTGTACAAGACCCGGGGGCCAGTCGAGGTAAAAGGATACGGTAAGGGGTAGTTTATATGGATAAGAGAGAAAGATAACGGCTGACAAGGCCAGCACACTGAAACCCTCGGTTACGATGACTTGTGACTTCGTTCTAACACAGCTATCGACTGCCCCAGAATGTTCCGTCTTCCTAATTTCACTCACAAGGCTTGAACAGGTTAAGATTGTAGTGATGAGGAAAACATCATCTTGGGAGTCGGTTCCACAAAGAAGAAGTTCGCAGGAAGAAGTTGTCCGATGGAATACTGAGGGAATGTGGATCGTTTGCTACTAAGCCGTGAAGATCTGACCTAGTGAAACCAAGGAATATAGTTCGTCCGAGTACTTTCCATGGTAGTAGCGATAGAGCAATGAGAGAGAGGTTGGAGGTTGGAAAATAATTCTTCTCCAACAAGGACTCAAAGAAGCTTTGGAACTATATCAAGACTGGAAAGTGAGGTATGGGACACTCGCAATCAAATATGGCAATAGTACTCAATTTTCGGTCTGATCTGGCTAGTAAAGGTAGAAGATAGCAGGAAGGGTCATTTACTTACTGGAGTTTTACAGGGAGACGTTCATTTTAACCGCATCTTTAGCGATGGATCCCATATAGGGGGTTCCACTTGATGTTAGGTGTGAGTTTAAGGCCCAATATCTTCTCAAGGCCTGGGGCCTTCTCGAAGGGATATCCGTTCATCGTGACTGGCGGTAGTTCGGGATCTTTTAATCTTTTCTCTGTAGTCTTTCATTAGACATAAACTTTAATTCTATCAACATCTGTCTATAATTCTGAGATGAGGCATTGGAACTGTTTACATTGTTTGGATTGTTGTCCTCATCTTTATTGTCATATTCACTATGTTTCGGCCGCTGTACTGGATTACTTCAACCAACGCTCTTATCCACTGGGCCATATGCAGAAAAGGCATGGCACGTAGAACTAGAACAATCTACTTCTGTTGACTAAATAAGGGTTCATTTTAAAATTCCAAATTATATCACCTGAAGAAGGCCGGGGCGTACAACGGCCGAAACGTCGTGAATATGATAATAAAGATGAGGACAACAGTCCGAACAATGTAAATAGTGTAAACACTTTAATTCTATCTTTGTCGCTTTAGTCTCTTTCTCTCCCTCTTTCTCCTTCCCTTCCTCTCTTACAGTACATCTATATCTCGATATACCTATCCTCATATGTCAATTTCTATCACTCTTACTCACAATCTATCTTTCTTTAATTTTTTTTAACTCTCTTTCTTTTAGTTCCAAACACTTCGTTTCTATCTATTTCATTGCACGTTTGTTTAAAACCCTTTCATGCATACAGACATATATATATATATATATATATATATATATATGTATACACTTACTTACAGTTTATATTCTTTACTCTTATATACATATATATTTTTTCCTATATTTATCCGTATCTTTCTTTTCACTTCATCATCGCCGATTCTCATTGACGGGATGAGATCCAAAGCGTTCTCTTTGATGGCTTGGAAGTCTAATCCTTGAAAGGTATTTTTCTACGTAGAATACATGGAAATTGCTTAGTGGTTTTCGAGTTGTGCATTCGTTCTTGTTGCCTCTGTTTGTGCATATCTTGTTTGGCATCTTCATCTGTTGAATCTTTGATCTGAAATGTCTTCGTTCCATGATGGCAAATTTGTCTCCATATTGGCCGAAACATGCAGATATTTCTCAACTGGACTGCTGAACTTGAACTTGACATATCTGAAGAAGGATTTACAATATTTACATGCCGACTATTTCCCCCACCTTTTTTGTTGTTATCGTAGGTTTTCGGCCGTTGTGCCCACCCATTGGCTTACATCAGGGATATATCGAACCGGACCTTTTATTTAGTTCACCGGGGTAGGCACGGTGGAGTAATGGATAACGGCTCGTATTGAGGAATCGGATAGCCGTGTTCGAATTCCAGTCAAAGCCATTACATCCACTTACGTGCTAATACCATTGGGTAAGTTATGAATCCTCTTCTCCCCTCCCCCAGATATGGGTAAATAGCAAGACCGACCGGGTTCTATAGCCTTGGATTGCAACTGGTCTACCGCAGAAAGAAATGGCAACCTAATGCGCGAAATATCTGCCTCGTCGAAAGATACATGATTGCCTTAGCGTGTATCACGCATGACACGTAACTGACTGAATTCAACTCTATATGTTTTTGTTCACCTCTGCTGTCTTTGGGTCAAGTCATTGGATTTCTTCAACCAATGCTTTTATTCACATGTCGAACGGGAGCCTTTATTTAGTCTATTAAGTCGGGAAAATAGCCTTGGGGATTAAATAGTTGGCTCGTGAATTTAGTAACACGGTATTTGTGAGTTTAATCCCTGGCCCGAGCAGTGAGTACTTGGATACAGTGGAAATGGGTTCAGCAATAACTGAGCAGAATCAAATAAGAAACAGACTAGATATCCGTAAACATGGAGAATGAAATGAAAACAATCTACCCCCGTATACTAAATAAAGGTTTCAGTTCGGTATCCTCTGTAATTTACACGGAGCGGCATACACCTGATGAAAGCCGGAGGGGGCCAACGACTGAAACCTTGTGCTAACAACAACAAAAAAAGATAAGGACAATTGTCTGAATATAAATAATATAAATAATGATAACATCACCTCCCAGAAATCTAGACAGAAATAGACTTCAATTGATCCTTGTATCTTTATCTACACATGTCCATATATTAAAAGCTGCTTCAAAAACTTCGGATTTAATTACAATTTGCGCATAGTCGACGAATATGGCTTTTTTCTCGCATATGTCAAACATGATGTGTGCTTGTAAAATACCAGATTCTGAAGCGCCTTAACACCTACACACGTTATTCTATTCTAGTAATTCCAACTGTTATCTCTATCTTTATTGTACTGAACATCATTTTTTGCTATCTGTTATTTTACTTGGGTATGTTGCAGCCGGTAAACCTTAAAAAAAAAACAAAAAAAAAATCTTTAAAACAAATTCTTTCTTCATTTTTCATATTTATGTTTTCATATTCTTATAAAATATTTCATTATGGGAAATTTATTTTTAATATAGTTAAATATTTTTTAATTTGATTATTATTTATATATTACATTATTTTTTTTTATTATTTCTTTTAATTATTTAATATAAATACAGTATAACCCGGATATAAGAGACCCTGATATAAGAGAAACCCGGATATAACAGAGATTTTCTCTGGTGTCAAATTAGAGCCTGTGTTAATGTATATAAAATAGACCAAACCCAGATATAAGAGAAACCCGGATATAAGAGACTTCTTCTCCGGTCCCGACAACTCTCTTATATCCGGGTTACACTGTAATTTATTTTTTTAATTATTCATATTATTTTTATCTTAACTTTTAAATTACTTAATCAATTTCTTTATTTAATGTAAATAATATTTTTAATTTCATTTTTTATTTTCATTTACTCTTTATGTTTAATATGTATTTTTTATTATATTTGTTTAACAAAATATAGGTTATAAGTTGTTATAACCTTTGAATGTCTTCTAAATTAGAATATATTTTGAATCTTGTTATTTACGAAGCTTCAATAAATTTGGTAGTGAATTTCACTGATGGAAGATTATATAGCGATAATTTTCCAAATGAGCAAATGCCTGCCTACTACTGAAATCATCGTAGGAAATTATTTGGCGTGGGGTGGTGGAATTTGCTTGGGTCGATTAATGACGACTTGTGCCAGCAAGAAATGTGTAGCACCTCCAATCACTAAGCAGACCGTTTTAATTTTTACCGTGGCGTTCATTGTCACCGGAACAAATAGAGAGGATGGAAATTACCAGTAAGATTTAATGAAACTAATCAGCTCATCATTTTTCTCGGACTGATATCTGCGTCATTTAAATATTGTTCACCGAACTTTGAAATACTGATAATGGAACTCACGTTGAAAGAGGAAAAGATAATGCAAATATTTACATTTAATATTTTATTTCTAAACGCGATAGAATCTCATATGATGTCCCTTAAGACTGTTAGCGATCCCCAACTTTCTATCCTTTTCTAGCTATCAACAACGTTTGTCTTCTTAATATCCCATCCATTTATGCAAGCTCATTAGGTAGATATTTCCTTTCATCCGTATTAGGTTTAAAATGTCATGTGAGTGTTTAATTCGCCAAGGTCTCTTCTCTCGTTACGCGTCCCCAAAATTTCAGCTGTCCCTTTCTGATTCGAATTATATGTGTCCTTTATGTTTACATTTTCATGAAAAATTCTTATCGATAAAGCTCACGCATACGCATGCGCACACCGGCATGCATTCCTACCGTAGAGTGATAGCAAGATCATGTGCGGAAATGTTTCTTCCCTAGCTTGCACATGAATGAATCGCATTTAACCTTAGGAAATATCTATCTATCTATCTATCTATCTATCTATCTATCTATCTCTCTCTCTCTATATATATATATATGTATGTATATATATATATATATATATATATATATATATATATATATATATATATATATATATATATATATATTCTACAATCTACATTCAACATCATCACTTGATAAGTCCCCACAGGTGTTGGCTACTTTTGTAGTGATTTTATAACATATTTATGTTATAATTTTTAAATAAATAATTATATTCGCTCTACTTTGTATTGAGCACTCTTTTAAGAATAGTAATTGTTGGTTATTGAATTTATTCCTATAAATTAATCAATCATATATATATATATATATATATATATATATATATATATATATATATATATAGTGTAACACGGATATAAGAGAGTTGTCGGGACCGGAGAAGTCTCTTATATCCGGGTTTCTCTTATATCCGGGTTTGGTCTATTATATATACATTAACACAGGCTCTAATTTGGGACCAGAGAAAATCTCTCTTATATCCGGGTTTCTCTTATATTCGGGTCTCTTATATCCGGGTTACACTGTATATATATATATGCCGTCTTCCACAGATACACAGAGAGACTGTTTCGCTGTATCACAGTTCCTCAGCATGGCTAGACATCCGATCTCTTCAGGCGCCGCAGAGAGAAATGCGATTTTTTTGCGTATTTGTTATTTCATAAACACACCATATGTGCGCGTGTGCGTGCGTGTGTGTGTATTGGACAATAAAATTTTTAAAAATAAAAATTTCCGACATACATGGTTGTATATTAATGTTTTTTTTTATTATTTAAATTAGATTCCTCGACTAGATTCGGCCAGCATGGTCATCATCAGGAGAAAAAATCCCTGCTTGTTAGTAGCAATGAACTACAGGTGTGAATGACTGTCTCCGTGAAAGTGTAGTTTTCATTTGTTTTTTATCGTGTCAAACGACCTCTATCAATTTTCTTTTCTTTTTTTTTTTTAAGTAGAGGCTCCTGAGTGTCAGGATTACCTCCTTAGTCATTCTGAGATCTTTATTGCTTACTGAGAAGGGGATTTCTGTGTTATCTTTTAGTTTGTTTCTTTTTTTCGGTGGGGTATATATATATATATATATATATATATGTGTGTGTGTGTGTGTGTGTGTGTGTGTGTGTGTGTGTGTGTGTGTGAGTATATGGCATAACTCAACCTCTCAAGAATGTCTGTCTAAGAGAATTGTGGGTGGGGGGTTGATGTATGGGATTATATATCAATTCTATCTGTGTTGTTTAGTCTGTGGTTCCGACAAAGTGTTTTGAAGCACAAAATCCATTTGTCTTCATGTTCCTCTAGTATATTTCTAAGGTTATCTTTTCTGTTTATTTCATTCTTTTTTTTTTTTTTCATTAGTGAATGTTGCATGGCTATTAAAATCATGTTTTTCTAGGCGGAAATATTGTTCTACAGGTAATAATCTTTCGTGGGGAGCTGATTTGATCCGATTTCGATAATTATTAATTCTGTAGTGAAAGGGCGATTCAGACATTTCCACATATTGTTTTTGGCATAGCGGGCATTCTAGGAGGTAAATCATGTTATGACGTCTACAGTTAGAGTTGTGGTAGATTTTGAAAGTAGATTTAGTGACTGAGCTAGTGAACGAATTGGTATGTCTAATGTGCTTACAACAAAGGTTCTTTTTTGCTGTTACATGGTTGAGAAAATCCTGTTGTTTTTATTCTTGGTTTATTACATGTTACCTTATCGTCTGAAATTTGGTTACTACCTATAATTTTCTCAAAGTTCTTTGGTCTACGATATGCTAAAAGGCTGGGTTCCTCAAACAAAGTTTTTAGGTTTGGTTTGAGATGTAGTATTTCCCAGCGACTTTTGATTATCCAGGATAGTGAAGGTAGAGTGGTTTTTACTAGAGGGATACGTTTGGATATATTTTTTAATTTTATAATTTAGGTTGTCTTCTCAAATTACTTTGTAGTAGACAAGGCGCCCAATTATAGGTCTTTTCACTAACCATTTAGTCCCCAAAAGCACTATTGACCAACAAAAATAAATTCAAATTTATTCCTTCGTCAGAACGCGCCACTTTCCAAATATTTTTTCTCCGAAAGAAGAAAAAGCCCGGAAGGTCATTTCTTTGATGCTGCGTTTGTACAACTAAAATGAAAGGAAAGAACACATCATAGATTAAGTATTGTAACATTACTTTGAATTTTTATCAGTAATTTTTATATTTTCAATGATATCGTTGAAATCATTTGTTACCAAAGATTGTTTTTTTTATGACATTTGGGATCGTATTCAAGAATTAAAAATTAAAAGTTGCAACGTTAAAAATAACGCAATAATTAGCGGGTAAATTTCAGTTGCTGCCGCACTTAAAAAACATCAAGAGAAGTGTTTCTAGCGTAGTTAATCGGTTAAAAATGTAAAATATTATTTGACAAAAAAGTCAGAATAAAAATCGAGATTAAAATCTAGCAATGAACATCAAGAATATTTTCCACATATATATATATACCACTTTCACACACAAATATATGTAGATAAGTATATCTTCTTCCCCTCAACACGCACACACATGTGTATGTATATGTAGAGTAGAAACTGATCGTTATATAAATTAAATTTTAATCAAAATAACTAGTTAACACAATGCTGGCGCAGCACATATATTATAAGGGGATTACTGGGGGGGGGTATTATTATTTAAAAGGACTAAACTCAGCACAAGTAAACTTTTTTCATTTTGTCATAAAATCTCCCTACATACAGGCTATAGTTGTTACAAAGAGCCAAAAGTGTATATATTAAAATGAAGAGAGAAACCGCAAATGTTTTTGGTTGCAATGTGGATTTTTCTTTTTAAAGAATAATTATTATGCTTTATTTTCCATAATTTTACAACACACGTTTCGAGTCTCACGACCTTCTTCAGACAAAGAGTGGATATTTCCACATATTATTAAAATGAATTAATTTTCCTTATGTTTTCGATGTTAAACATTATCGAGGTTAAATATTCTTTTTTGATATAAATATATATATATATATATATATATATATATATATATATATATATATTATATATATATATCTGAAATAGACAGAATTTATATTTTATATTTAAAATAAACGGAGATTAATTATATTTTCATTAAAATATTTATTAAAATAAACGTACCTAAAACTATAAAAATGCGTTGTGCATGAAACATGAAACTCCGATTCGTGCTACCAATGAGGAATAATATGTATATATATATGTGTGTGTGTGTGTGTGTGTG
>CAHIKZ030005571.1:27500-32500 GCA_903632075.3 Acanthosepion pharaonis | reverse complement strand
AACGAAACCCAAATTTTGAGAAGATTTTCGTGATTTTATCTGATATCTGTAGTTTAATACCACTAACTAGGGTACATATAACGAAAATGTAAATGATTATGTTGATGATGATGTCGTTGCATAAGATAGTGATGATCATAGTCATTTTGAAGGATTTTAATTACGTATGTCGGTGTCTCATGTCTTTTATTCTGTAATGAAAAATAATGATTTTATGCAATCTTAAATGTTTCGTTGTTTCACACTACAAAATACTGTATAATGTATGCTATTGAAAAATAAAGTTTGTCTGTTCTTCTAAATGTTATTTAACACCACAATGATAATGAATTTTAATTAGAATTATAGACAGTATGTTATCCTAAATGTTGTCATTTTAACACTATGAGAAGTAATGATTGGCGTGAACACTCCCATAGCTATACAAATCAAGATCTTTCTTTTCTGGACAAAGGATGTGTAAGAACTGTCCAAATGTTTTATATTTCCGAGCGCTTTCGGCTATACCTTTAGCCATTATCAAGGATGATTCGATTTTCAGCTTAATTGAGTGTGTGTGTTCTGTGTTTGTCTAAGTGTGTGGTAGGGATGTTTTTAATTTCCGAATACGGTTAGCACATTGTGGCTTTGTTCGTACGTTAATATTGTTAAGAGTTGGCTTTTTCTTTTTTATTATTAAAGCTTCCATTATTTTCAGTTTTTTTTTTGTTTGTTTTTTTTGCAGGTGGATGCAGTTAATATATTTGTGTTTTCTACTAGTATGTTCCAAATGGAGTCGGGTAAATTTGTGTGTGTGTTTAAATGGGTTCTAATGGAGCTGTGATCAGATAGGTGTAACGTAAGACGTCTGGATAAGCATGTGGTTGTGTAACAGATGTAATTATTTATGAGTCCGGTTTGATCAGGAACACAGTTCCTTAAGAAATATACTACTCCAATTGATCCGAATAAAAAAATCAAATTTATTATCTTTTATAAAAAATTTAAGACAGCCAACCTTATCATCAAAAAACCAGCTAAGTCAAAATTACAAAGAACAAACATTGCCTTAAGGGGCATTTGAACTCATAGATAATGTTTGTTCATTTGTAATTTTGACTTTATAATATCTCTTAAGGAACCGTGTTCCTGATCAAACCGGACATCGGTTACACAACCACATGCTTATCCAGACGTCTTACGTTACACCTGCCTGATCACAGCTCCATTAGAACCCATTTAAACACACACACAAATTTACCCGACTCCATTTGGAACATACTAGTAGAAAACACAAATATATTAACTGCATCCACCTGCAAAAAAAAAACTGAAAATAATGGAAGCTTTAATAATAAAAATGAAAAAGCCAACTCTTAACAATATTAACGTACGAACAAAGCCACAATGTGCTAACCGTATTCGGAAATTAAAAACATCCCTACCACACACTTAGACAAACACAGAACACACACACTCAATTAAGCTGAAAATCGAATCATCCTTGATAATGGCTAAAGGTATAGCCGAAAGCGCTCGGAAATATAAAACGTTTGGACAGTTCTTACACACCCTTTGTCCAGAGAAGAAAGCTCTTGTCAGAACACAAAAAAAATTAAATAAAAAAACTTAACTGTAGTACCTTGTCTGTCGTTTTTAATGAAACATGCATAAAGGAAGGATTGCTGCCTAAATATATAATATATATATATATATATATATATATATATATATATATATATATATAAGTTTTTTGAGGACAGGTCTTTTAATAGCTCTAACTTCTTCGAATTTGTTCTACGATTTCTTTTCAAAAACATGATGACAAAGATCAGGCTAACTCTGCCAATAAAAAGACACGCTGTAATCATTGCCCTAAAGTCAGAGCATAGTGGTTTAGAGATTTTCTCGCTTCCTGAAATTTTCACTTTCGTTTGTTTTCAAAGTTCGCCAAGAGTTGCAAGCAGCTGGCAAGGATTCTACAACAATAATCCAACATAAAACGAGTTTGTATGTATTTTGCCACTACTTTGACATTAACTAAATCCCCTTGAGTCTAAGCTTGATGGAAGTTACACTCTGATGCTGAGAGCCATACTTAACATCTCTTGGATACAACATCCAACTAAATCACTGCTCTATATCCCTGGTATTTCTACAATCTTGCGTGAGCACAAAACAAGAACTCTCTACTGCTCTAGACAACTAGCCAGAGCACAAGTCGGGTTGGTTGCCCAGTAACCACCTACATTAACCTACTCTGTAATAACACAGGCTGCCACCTTAACGACCATAATGCAGGACTGCAGATCGTAAGTGACTCATGAACATCCGAAATGGCAGGGCCGAATAATAAAATAAATGATATATTACACATTTTCAAACATATGCAGCTGGTTATTAATTTTTTTTTTCATAACTTATAAATATAACTACTCCTATTTAACACCCACAAATTTAAACCCGTCCTTGACATGACGATAAATTACATCCAGCAGCAAAGCCTCTGATAGGGAGGTGTTAAGGAGCGTAAAACCACCTCATAATTGCTATTGTTCTTAGGTCCAACCTGACCCGGAGGGGGGTAGCACCTGTTAAAGTTCCAGATATGGGAAAATAGGTAACCCCTAAAACTGGGATCAAAGCACTATTAAAGTAAAAAAAATAGATTTTTATAGTAAAAATACCAGAAATACATTTTTGGAGAAAAAAAATATTACCAGCAATACATTTTTTTAACTTACCAGCAAAAAAAAAAAAAAAATTCAGCTATACATTTTTAGAAAAAAATATTACCAGCAACACATTTCTGAAAAAAAAAATTACCAGCAACATATCTGACTGTCAACAAAAACCCTCTTTACAGAAATACGTCAATGAAACCTGATCAACAAACTAATTTCTTACAAAGAATATATATTCAATCTTACGAACCTACCATAAAAACTTTGTCGGCATTAAATAACCAACTGATGGTGATATGCCGTAAAACAAAATAAACGAAATGAAACCAAGTTTAAATTAACTTGTGAAGATAAACATCCCGAGGAGTTTCAAGTCTTGTCACGGAATTATTTCTGATCTCTGTGATGTAATAATGGCCGTAAAATATCTGTCTAACGTCTTCTATATGCGGTGGCCCTTTTGGGCGTTGGCAATCATATTTCTCCACAACTTCACTTCTTGTCCTTTGTAGCTCTTAATATTTTTTGTCTTTTAGTTATCCCTCCTAAACCCTATTTAGCCATCCATTTATTCAAGCTCACGAAGTAGGTTATACGGTGTTTTGCCTGTGAGTATCAACATCTCCAAACCCTCTTACCTCATTATTATCCAGGAGATATTTCAACTGTCTATTTCTAATGTTAAGTTTGCGTCCTTTTTTGTTTCCATTTTCTCTAAAACTTCGTCGTTGCCTACATGTTCGGTATCTCGCCATCCTTCTGTAGAACCACATTTCTGTTGCTTCAAGTCCCTTTTTTTATCTGTGACAGATTGTCCTTCCTTCACTGTCACATAGGAGAACTGATATTATCTAGTATTCTTTTCTTTTGTTTCTAAAGATTTTTTTTTTTTTTTTTGGTTTTACTTTACTTAACTTTTGGAAGGCATCTTTTGTAGATGACTTTCTAAATATTTAAATTGTTGTATTTGTTTGATTTTGGTATCTCCAATTTGTAATTTACATATTGAGATAGCAACTATGATATTCTGGGTTAAGTTGTTGATAAAAATGACGACGAAGAAAGAAATTGATAATAGACAAGATCTGTTAAATTTGAGTATAGAGCTTTTCTAAGCCAAGCTTAGATGTGGTAGAAGGCCGAAAGTATGGTACACTCAGGGAGGATCGAACTCACTACTCACTTGTAATTGTTATGGCGAGACAAGTTTGCTAACCATTAGACCATTTCGAGGTGCTCAAACTCATTCTGAATATGTTTATTTTCTAAGCGTAGCTTAGATGTGGAACATGACCGAAATTATGGAGCACCTAATGAGGATCGAACTCACTTTTCAGTCGTAACTGATCTAGCACGACAAGCTTGCAAACCATTGCCCCACTCGAGATGCCAAAACTCACTCTAAGTATGACAGGACGGAAAGACATCACTTGATGGAATATACAGGGTGAGTGAAAAGTAACTCCCTATTTTATGGATAATGGACTCTCCTATCTAACTATATTTTTTACAAGACGGAAGAGTTCATCATACATAAAATAAGAATTTACTTTCCAATCTCCCTCTAGATGACTCTATTTTTTTTTATTCTTTTTATTATTTTTTCATTGCAATCGATTTTTCGGATTGATCCATTTTGAAAAGAAAGCCAGCCTGATTTTTACAGGGATTCTCTAAATAGTCTCTCTCCCACTCCTTTGACCAACTGAAACCGTATCATAAATTAGCATCATTTTAGGTTCCTGAAAGGTTAAAAGTCGAAAGAGGTGAATAAATGCCTTTTCTCTTGGGTATTAGCGCTCAAATGAGATCAGCACTTAAAGTCAGTTTGGAAGCGCTGAGCCCGCGACAGTCCACAAAGGAATAGCTTAATTTCTATTCTGAGTTCTTTTCTTCTCGTTTCTGTAGAGGCACAATTTTATCAAGATAGAAAAGTACATGCTTTCTATCCTAACATAATTTCCTTCAGTAACATTAGTTTTAGTTTTCAAGGTTGGTTAATAACAAGAGAGTTAATGTGATATGCTTTAAACTTTTTTAAAGGTTACTATTAGTCTTTCTTTGGTTCATGTTAGAGCCGAACAATTTACATAACAAAAATGTTCGTTCACTCTAATAATTATAAATATAGAAACGCAATGAATACAAAAAGCCCGACCTCTTTTAATCAAACACCCTTGGAACCAGGCCACTCCCTGAATTGCGAAAATACCGAGATGACAGGAATCACCCCTAAAAACATATATGTAAAGACAGTTCATTCCACATATAAACTGCTGTGTTATCAAAGGTACAACAAAGCTTAAAAGAGAAAGTGAACCTATCATTAATGCTTCT
>CAHIKZ030005571.1:0-25000 GCA_903632075.3 Acanthosepion pharaonis | reverse complement strand
CAATTATTTATAGAAAAAAAGCTTATGGACGCTACTTTACGGCGATGGGAAAGTGACTGAAGATGAGATGCCAGGTCAGGACCAATAACATTTCAGATTCATTACAAATGTTACTGTGAGATTTATACTTCATATATATATATATATATATATATATATATATATATATATATATATTCATCAATTATATATATATAAGTCCACACACACATATATATATATATATATATATATATATAGATAATTATACTCGTTTCTTTTTGATTTGCCAATAATCAAATCAATCTCGAGGAAAAAAAAGGTTTAAAAAAAGAAAGAGCTAGAAACATGAAAGTCTGTCGGAAAAAATCGTACAGATACAGGTTTGAAGCCCCCCAAAAAAAAAAACGATACGAGTAAACAACTAACTAACAAAAGAGCTCAATACAACCGTAGAGAGCAGACCTAGATACACCCTAGTAAGCCAGACAAACCTACCTAGGTTTAGGGAAACCTAGGTAGGTTTGTCTGGCTCACTAGGTTTATATATATATATATATATATATATATATATATATATATATATATATATATATATATATATATATATATATATATACTATACTACGGACAAATTTTACATTCCCTTACCTCCATTTACCTACAGAAAACATTTAAGAATACTAAAACACTCTATAAGAATTTTATCAAATTTTCCCTTCCCTGTCTTATTTAACGAAACTTGTAAAAGGTTGCTGTCCGAATTAGCATGACATATATATATATATATATATATATATATATGTGTGTGTGTGTGTGTGTGTGTGTGTGTGTGTGTGTGTGTGTGTGTGTGTGTGTGTGTGTGTGTGTTTTGAATAATAAAAATTAATATTTTCAAATACACTGGGTTGTTTATTAATTTTTTTATTATTATTATTTCAGATTATTATTATTTCGTGCCTCGTCTAGTTTCGGCCAGTATGGCCATCATCAGGATAAACAAACCCATGCTTGTTAGTAGCAGTGAACTACATATTGGATGACTGTCTCTGAAAATAACTTTATCTGTAGTTTTCATTTGTTTTTATCGCTAATTTGCTTAGTATTGGTTTATACGGCCTCTTTCAAGGATTTTAATATATATATATATATATATATATATATATATATATATATATATATATATATATATATATATATATATAATGTACATGCATTTTGAGGATTTACTTGAAAAAATCCATGGTAATACAAAGATTTTTTTTTTGCATACCAGTTTTACTGACAGAATAATAAGATGCGGCAACCATTTATGGATTCACATAAATACAAAATCCCCTTATTTGAACAAAATGCGTTTTACAAGAAAACTAACGATTAATCAAGACACTAAGTTGTAATTCACTATGAAAATGAATTAATAATTTCATTTTGAGTAAGTTAAATTAATAACACTAGCTAAAAATAAACATTTTTATGAACTGAGCCGCAACTGAAAACCATAGTATTAGTAGTATTAGTTTTGCATTGGTTTTATTAGTGGCAAGTTAATAGTATTTGCATCGACTGTTGTTGCTGCTGCTGTTGTTATAGCTTGAAGGTGTACTCAGGCCAAATAAGAGGTGACAGCCAACTCCTGACTGATGGATGGGTTGAATCTTATCACAATAGTTGTATCGTCTCTGATTCTGGCGTCTCCCGCGAGAGGGTGTCTGTGACACACTTGTCGAGAGCCAAAGCCTACTTTTCAATATGGCGGGTGAAGTGCGACTGGTATCGGTGAAGCAGACGTTAAATCATTTGCGTAGGCAGAACTGTACGCACAGACACCGAAAGGAATAGAGAGATGATGAGAAGACTCTCATTGGACATTTGGGAATTTTGTTTTATTGCAATGAGTTGCTGTCGCTTGCTCGAACCTCTCTCCCTGTATTTTCTCCCACACTTCTCACCCAGACTTGCTCCCTCTCTCTCTTTCTTCCTTCTTGATGTCTCTCTCACTCATTCGTTCCATCTTTCTATCTTTGCAATATTCATTTATTATTATTTGAAAAAGAATTGTTGTACTTTTATCATAAATAGTGGCCAATAACAATGTTGCTTCATTACAGCTGAATTATTTATATGTATATCTTTGTATTTTTCAAACATTTTACGTGCACTGTCTTTGATGTTCCCTGGCTTTTCGTGTTTACTAGATTTCATATTCTGATTCATATTTATTCCAATTCATCGATGACTTCAGATTGCAAGACTTTATTTCTGTGATCTCAGATAAGAAATTAAAAAAGTTTCCTACAAACGAATTAAAAAAAACAACGGCGAGACTATGAAAGAGAAAATAAAACATATTTCTGTTATAATGAAATATCTTTTTTAACATCGACATAAACAAAGAAGCTTTCAACGTTGTTTAAGAGCAATGTCTAAAGAAATCTATTATATAATGTTTCTGAGATACATTATTATCCATTCTTATACGACAAGGTCAAATAAGTGTCCATAGGCAACAAAAGAAAAATTTACAATAAAAGTGAAAATAACAAATGGTACCTTCAAAAAAAATAAAATAAAATAACAGGATTTGATCGAATTATATTAGAATATTTTAACCGCTGTGGATTTTAGTTAGTTGATTGATTCATGGTGAAGTAATGGATAGCGGCTTGGATTGAGGAATCGGAGAGCCGAGTTCGAATTACAGTCAGGTCCATTGCATTCACTTACGTGCTAATGACCTTGTGAATGGTATGAATCCTCTTCTTCTCCCTCCACCTATGGGTAAACAGCAGGAGAGACCGAGTTCTAGATCCTTAAATGGCAACTGGTCTACCGCAGAAACATGAAGTTATATGCTTTTGTTTATTGATGAAACAATTCGTTCAGTATTAGTTTTTATAGCAATAATAAGTAGATCGTAATTTATTTTGTTCTAAAGCAATATTAAGCATATAGTAATACCTTTGTTAATTTAGTAACAGCAAACTAACAGTAATATTTTTGCTCTTATAGTAATAATAAGCAAATAGTATTAATTTTTGTACTTACAATCAATAAGCTAATAGTAATTGATTTTGCTCTTATAGCCATAGTAAAAATAGTATTTACTCTATTTACATTGTTCGGGCTGATGTTCTCATCTTTATTGTCATATTCACAACAATTCGCTCGGTGTACGCTCCGGCCTTCTTCAGGTGATATATGCTGGAATTTAGAAAAGAACCCCTTTTTTAGTCCAAGACCACATGGACCAGTGTTTGAAGTAATCCAGTGAGTTGACTCAAACAGTTGGGAGTTCAAAACCTGGCCACAGCAGAGGTGACCAAAAACTTAAAGAGCTGAGTTATTAAAGAGAATAACTGAAACTGAGATACCCAGAAAAGGCATGGCACGTGGAACTAGAACAATCTACACTCGTGGACTAAATAAAGAGCAATGAAGATGACGATAACAGTTCGAGTAATGTAAATAATACAAGTAATCATAATATCTCATCTCAGAAATATAGACAGGTCAGGCAGAAGTAGTCACGTATTTATGGAGAGGTAAAATGAGCTGGCTATTATGCCTAAAAACAGATGGAAACACTTGAGAATTGTAGATTATATAATGAAGAAAGAAGACCTAGAGAATTTAACACTCACAGGACATGATGAAAGCAAGAGAAACTGGGGAAACAATAATTAAACCTCTTAGAAATTTTGTGTGAATGGATGACAGAACAGAGACGAAAAGTTATAGATATGTCAAAAGCCACTTAGAGGAACAAATGATAGGAAGCTGTGGAGAACCATGAACGCCAACATCATGTAAATTGACATGAATAACGTGATTTTAGAGGTACCCACTCTATATTTTGCTTCGTCGATATAAGGACATAATAGAATAATATTGCGTGGTCAGTGTGATAGACAAAGGATAAAAATCTATGTGATTTAATATGGAAGAATTGAGCGTCCACTTAAGCTCAATTAGTTTTGATTGATACATCTATTCAGCAATCCGAGGACCCCCTAGGCAGCAGAAGGAAGCGAAAAAAAGGATTAACTGCAAGAAGACAGAAAGTATGGTCATCAGCAAGAGAAAAATGCGAGTAACGAATTGGAAATATAAATATCAAGCAACTGCAGAGGGTTAAATCTGAGAAGCGTTTTAACAGAGGATGAAAATGCGCCATCGAGCCCGGACATGCATTAGACTAGCAAAAGAAGCATTCCTAAAGTTAAGCAGATTGCTGCTGAGAAAGGCAAAATTTTCGTTAGAAATAAAGAATTTATAGCAGAGAATGACGGACAATCTCTCCTCCATCACCAGCACTACAGGTGAATAGATAACTAGAGACCGCAGAAATATGGTTCCACAAAATGATACTGAAAATTTCATGGACGGAGCGAGTAAGCAACAAGGAGCTCTTCAAGAAAATGTCAACAACAAAAAAAAAACTCCTGAAATTCCTTGGACACATAATAAAGAAAGAGGGCTTGAAAAACTTAACCTTCACGGGGCATAGATAAGAGATAGCGGAAGGTAACGAATTACTTACCTAACGAACGCGTGTCAGTTGATGAAGGAACGGAAGCGGGTGGGTGTAGTGGTATACTTAGCATAGGGACAAAAAACCGCTAACGGCCACACGAGATAAGAAGTAGTGGAAAGTCATGGTCGTTTATCTTCTGAAGGGACACGGTACATAGAAGAAGAAGAATCTCTATGTAATTCAGACGACCTCCGAAATTTAAACCGAAAAATCAAGTCGAAAATATTATGCCGATATGATGTGTTCTTATTGACTATGAATTTCACGTGTTCAAATATAAAAGCGTAGGATTTTCAAAAATGCCATAAATAAAATAAGAAAGAAAAGCGGAAAGAAGGTGAATAAAATTGTCAAGGCTGCGCATCTAGAATCATCTGACGCCAGAAATTTTAAATTAAGCTAAAGCGTTCTTCCATCTTCGTCGTTTCTTTTGATAATCACTTATAATCGGGCTTACGGCCACATTGAAACGCCGGTGTACGCAACATCACCGATGTTAAGCCACACATTAAACATTGTCATTATCTAGATTGTGACCGTTTCGGAATACCAGTTGCTATAAGTTTGGATGCACGGGTGGCGTAATGGATAATGGCTCAGGATTGTTAAGCGGAGAGCCGACTTCCAATTCCCGTTGAATTCATTGTATTCACTAATGCACAAATACTCTTGGGAAAGTTATGAATCCGCTTCTTCTCCCCTCAGCTATGGATTAATTAGTATGACTTGTATCAATATTAATATAGTTTATATTATATAAATATAAATACACATTAAAATATTTTCTGGTTTTAAATAACCTTCAAAAGGTTAATAAGCCGTAGAAAATCAATCAATCAATCAATCAATCAATCAATCAATAATAATCAGCCGTCCCTCCCTCTGCATACATATGATTTTATCAATAAAAACTTTATTTAATCTGAAGATGCTCTTTGTGTGTGTATATATATATATATATATATATATATATATATATATATATATATAGAGAGAGAGAGAGAGAGAGAGAGAGAGATTTGGTGCATTCTGAATATGCAATATGACCATTTAGGAGAGAACGATCAATTTGATTTGTTAAAAGAAGACAAAACATGGAGGTGATTTGTCTATGAAATCATTACCAGACTATAATCTGTAAAGAGAACGGCAGATCCTTTCACACGAACGCAGTGTCCCGTAAGGCTCTATCCTGGATCATACTCTGTTTCTGATCTTCATCAATAATCTTCCTGGTATCCTCAGTTCCCAAGTAGGCATTTATGCAGATGACACTACCATTTACTCCTATCTCGTAGATGACAAAGATAACCTTGCTCCTGAAAAGGGCCTCCAATCAGTGGTCTGGATCATTTTATGCCGCCAAAATTACTCTCATTTAACCACGTTAGAAAGACTTTACTGTCCACCAGCAGAATGGGATGATGCTAGACACTCGGAGAGCAACATATCGCGCCTTCTTGGAACGTGGAACAAGTACATCGAATCAACTGCTACGTCTATTTGCAAGGCAAGTTGGTTCACTGTGTCGTACCAGAAAATGTTTCTCGTCAGAACCTATCTTGCACATTTATGAATCTACCATTCGTCCGTGCATTGAATACTGTTGCCATATCTGGTCTGGTGCTCCTGCTATTCATCATGAGGTTCTTGACAAAATCCAAAGAAGGATTTGCAATGTACTCAATCCATCTTGGCATCTCAACTTCTCACCGACGTGAAGTAGTTTCCCTCTGTTTTTCTACAAATATTTTCATGGCGAAATGCTATAATGAGCTATCCCTCCCCCCTGGTGCCCCGACTACGTCAATTTAAACGTGCTACTAGAGTGGCATCTAGGTCCCACTCTTTTACTGTTGAAATAATTAAATGTAACCGCCACTTCTACTCCAACAGTTTCTTTTCTCGCACTTCAGGCCTGTGGAACTCCCTTTCTTTTACTTGCTTCCCTGACAATTACAATCTTCAAAAATTTAAATGCAACATCAATCGCCATCTTCTATCTCGTATCCTTTCATCTCGTATCCTTTCCCCAATACCCCACACCCAGTCTTCTCTCTCATTTTCACTCTCTGTAACCCTCTACGTACTAGTGGCATTCCCGGTTTGCTTGGGGTGAAATGATTAAAAAAATAAAAATCATCAGGCGTATATAAACTTTTTTTATTATCTTATAATCGACTCTCCTGTCGAGATTCGACGTATGAGGGTCAAGCAGATCAGTTTCCAGGAAACCGACAGCCCGATACCGGCATATGCGATTTGATTATAGTGGTGAAGTCCTCGTGCAGGACCATCCACACTTTTTGAAGGGACGAATACAGAGACCTGGTGCACCGAATGCCACAAGGTTCCCAAACGACCCTCCACAGGTTTTGAATTCAGAGTTGTCCTTTTCCTAGACCAGTTGCGATCCAAGGCTATAGAACCCAGTCTGTCCTGCTATTTTACCCATAGCTGGAGGGAGAGGAAGAGGATTTATACCTTTCCCAAGCACGTAAGTGAATGTAATGGATTCGATTGGAATTCGAAATCGGATCTGCGATTCCTCAATCCAAGCCGCTATCCATTACTCCACCGGGCCTCCAATTTTCCAATTATCCTATAGGTTTCATTATATACGCCTAATGTATGTTATTACATGAAACTCTAAGCAACGGATTTTGATATTATTGTATTAATGATATTAATATAATATATTAAATATAAATATATGCTAATTATAATACATTATGTATATTATATTATTATATACATTATGTATTATAGTACGTAAGTATGTGTTTATGTGTTTTAAACAAAGTTACACACTATGCAGTGATATACGAATGGTGACCAAATAGTACAGTCTATTCCGATTTAAAAGTATTAGTCAGAATTCTTAGTGATATTTAACTATAAAACATAGTGTCTAGAAATCCAAGGACAATTTTGTGGAATTACTTTTTTCCTACCCATGATACGCTTTCAAAATGGCTGCGCAGCACACAAAGGAAAAAGTGTTCGTATAATTCTTTTTGTTTTTTGTTTTTGTTTTGTGTTTCTTTTTGTTTTTTTTTGCTGTTGTTTTTGTTTGTTTTAAAGAAGTTGCTACAAAAATTTACAAAATGTGAATGAATGTTTACGAAAAGGATGCAATAGATATATACCTAGTAGGGAGATGGGTTAATAAATCTAATTTCAATTTGAGAATGACAAAGGAGTAACTGAAATTAGTAAAATGTTACATATTACCAAGCGATTTGTTTCTGTAAATGAGAATAAGACAAAACAGGTTGCCGTTCTCTATACAGATTATAGTCTGGTAATGATTTCATAGACAAATCATCTCCATGTTTTGTCTTCTTTTAACAAATCAAATTGATCGTTCTCTCCTAAATAATCATGAGTGTTGTACCTGTAGCATACTCAGAATACACCAAATCTCTCTCGATATATATATATATATATATATATATATATATATACATTTAAAAATTAACTATATATTATGCAAATTAATTATATATTATGCCTAATGCCTTACTGACTGTTTACTACGAAAATACATCGCATACCAAAAATAAATAGATCATCAGTTATTACCAATGTTATTTACATATTATATTAATGCATTACTGAGGGGTTATTATAGAAATACATTGTAATTTAGAAAACAGTATATATATATATATATATATATATATATATATATATATATATATATATATATATATTATAATAAAATACCAATATAAAATGTATGTCAAATACGACAATGGTAAATGTCAAGAGTACAAATACAAATTAAAAAGTAAGAATTATAAAAATATAATGAACTTTACATGCAGTTCCAAATGATTTCCGCTACTGTCAGTTTCATGTGGGGAGCCAAATCATCAGACGATAGTCAAATGTGTGACCCACACATTATATATATATATATATATATATATATATATATATATATATATGATTTGGTATACGTTTAATCTCCATGTACTTCAAGATAAGCAATAAAACGCTCTAGAATCACACTGAATAATACAATTTTTATGAAGTAATAATGATAGTAGTTCAAGCTTAAAGGTAGCTGACTGAGGTTATCATTCT
Organism: Acanthosepion pharaonis; assembly: GCA_903632075.3. Lineage (NCBI taxonomy): Eukaryota > Metazoa > Mollusca > Cephalopoda > Sepiida > Sepiidae > Acanthosepion > Acanthosepion pharaonis. The sequence continues at coordinate 16,392 of CAHIKZ030005571.1, read as the reverse complement.
CCCTCTCTTTCTCTATGACTCTCATACATGCACACGCACTTTCTCTCTCTCCCTCTTTCTCTCTCTCTCTCTCTCTCTCTCTCGCTCGCTCGCACACACACACACACTAGTTCTTTCTTTATCTCTCTATCAGAGAAAGAGAAGTATTTTCATGTCTTAATGAATAAGAGCCTGAGGCTGGAAGTGTGTCTAACAAATGACAGAAATGGCGTCCCTGGCTTACAAGAGGATTCGAATGCCCAGTATTCTTCAAATCCCTTCTCCGAACAGACATCTCAGAGAGTCCGGTTGGACAGTCGAGGTCAAGCTGGACAGGTCAGTACCAATGTCGTTGTACAGAACAAAGAGCAATCAGATGGACCAAGTTCTGTGGAAGGCGTGTGGAAGTTCTGAGATGTTTACGGTAGGAGAGGGCTGAATTCACTGATATATTGCGCATGTACGGATTTGGGACTGTAATTGATTTTGACGACAGTAGAACGCGATAGAAACACTTTGTTGTTGTTGTTGGAGACATTGTTCTCTTTATTTTGGACATTTCTGTCGCTAATGCTACGATTACTGCTACTGCTGCTAAGTACAATAAAGAATTCTCCTTTAGTTATTAATAGTGTTAAAACTAACCTAATAATAATGGAAAAGTACTTCCGTCCATATATATATCGATATATATATATGTGTGTGTGTGTGTGTATTGACGATGAAGTTTTAGAGAAGATGGAAACAAAAATGTACACTTTTACTTAACATCAGAAAGTGATACATAACTTGGAAAATTTGATACTCACATGACAATTTGAAGACAAGAGTGACAAAGGAAAACAATGAATAACCAACCTAACGAGTTTGGGTAAATGTATGGCGGAACAAGTTTTAGGACAAAGCTACAAAGTACAGGAAGTCGTGGAGAACCATGACGCCAACTACCTAAAGGAACTTAGTAGTAGTAAATCTAATAAAGAAGTTACTGTCTACGAGACAACTTTGCTAAATATGTTTCACTTCATCTTTTATTAAGATACCGTGTTCCTTCAGAATATCAGAGATCATGGCTCTCCCCAATTTCCTATCCTGTATAGCGTGAAGCAATATTTGTTCCTCTACTATCTCTTCAAGTTCATATTCTGCTATCCATTTACAGAAACCCTAATCGCTGTTTCCCTTTGTTCTCTATCCTTTAATATATCGTGCGTGTGTCAAATTCTCCAAACACTCTTTCCTCTGTGCTAGAAATAAGCTTGCTTATGCAGTCTAATAAGGAAAAGAACTAAAGAAGTACCTTGACGAAGGCTTTAATAAACGTTTAATAAACGGGGCTAAGAACAAATATGAATACAAAGAATACAAGTAAAGAGGATATATATATATATATATATATATATATATATATATATATATATATATATATATATCAGAGTAGAATGTCAATCTTCAGAGTCGAAACTCACCGGCAAATGTATTTCAGGCTTATTGGATGGTTTAGAATGGATATCAGACTCAGGTTTCTCCATTCATGTAATGTTCTTTCTCACAAGAGCATCTTATTCTCTGTTGCTCGGTTTATTAAATTGTAATAAGGAACAGAACTAAAGAAGTAAAAGAGGATATATATATATATATATATATGTATATATATATATATATATTCAAAAACAGGTTTGGTTAAATAATTTAGACATATCATGACGATTTATTTTGGTTGTAATCCTTTCAAGTTCACGGATTCATTTCTTGGTAGCCTTAAAAAATTGATTAAGAAAAAATACCCAAATTTCCTTTTAAATAGTCACTGAACATATTGAGCATATTTATTTATTTGGTTTTGACATCTTCAATTTATAGCACGAATCATTGTAACATGTATCCTTCTTAATGACCATATATTATTTCTTCTTACAATCGAGAATTAGCCCTTTCTTCACGCTTTCTTTTACGACCTTGTCTAGAAATACCAGCAGTTCTCTTTCTTTGTTTACAGTCAACACGGGGTCATCTTCAATTATTCTAACGCAAAGATATCGATGTTATTCAGCTATTAAGAATTAAAATCATTACACAGGAGTAATGGTACGCAAGACTAACTTGTTAACAATTACTCAACGACAATGATATAGAATAAGCCTATAGGATATGTTGTTTTGCAATGTTGCATTATTGAAGCATTATCACACATTTCAAACAGGAACGCATAAGGAAAGCAACTATTGGCACAAGAAGTGCAAACTTCGAGAAAATTATGTTCAGTTTCCTCAGAATAAATCTGATACTGCTTAATGTCCGGATATTATCTTGCAGAGAAAACAATAATATTATTGTGAGGACACCAGCAAAGAACACCAGTAGTATTAGTGTGAGAACAGCGGTAAAGGACATCATTAATACTATTATGAGGAAACCAGTAATATTATTGTGAGGACACCAGTAATATTATTGTGAGGACACCAGTAAAGGACACCAATAATATTATTATTATCTTTCGTTGTTTCTCATACTTAATATATATTATGTCTTCTTATAATCTGTGGTTAGTTATTTCATGTCATTTATAATATTTACATTGTTCGAAATATTGTCGTCATCTTTGTTGTCATATTCACAACGTTTTGGCCGTTGTACACTCCGGCCTTCTACAGATGATTTTAATTTCGAGCCGAACGCTTTATTTCGTCCACTATTTCGGGGTAGATGGTTGTAGTTCCACGTGCCATGCCTCTTCCGGATATCTCAGTATCAGTTATCTCCCTTTAACTCAACTTTTTTTGTGCACTTCTGTGTAGCCAGGTATTGAATTCACGACTCTTTGGCTCAAGTCACTGGATTACTTCAACCAATGCTTTTAACCACTGGGCCATGGGTGAAGAGTTGTGAGTTCAATACCTGGCAACAGCAGAGGTGAACAAAAACTTGGAAAGTTAACTTAAAGGGCGACAAATGAAACTGAGATATCCGAAAGAGGCATGGCACCTGAAACTAGAACAATCTACACCGGTGGATGAAATGAAGCGTTCGGTTCGAAATTCCAATCACCGAAGCGCACAACAGCCGAAACGTCGTGAATATGACAACAAAGATGAGGACAACAGTTCAAACAATGGAAATATTGTAAATAGTTACAATAACACATCTCCGAAATACATATATATATATTATTATTATTTTTTTACATTCTCATTCTTGACAGGAAGGAATCTCATCCATGGACCGTCATAATGATAATATACGATAATTTTTTTTATAATATAATTTTTTTTATAATTGTAATAATCTTTTGCTTTAGATTTCAACTCTCTAAATTTATTGTATGTTGTTTTTTACAGACATAAAATTTCGTCTTTGATTTTTGCGCAAAGTGTAAAAAATCAGATTTTTTCGATTTTTCACCTTCAAGGTTGTAATTTTTTCCAGCCAATTTGAACTCAAAACCGTCACTGAAGAAATATCTGTCAAACAAAAAAAAATCATCGAAATAGGATGAAGACAGTGGAAACGCATAAACAATATCCGATCACACATACACACACATTTTGTGAATAATAGATATTCATAATTCTGATAGCAACAATTCATACTAATACTATTATTTGTGCTACAAATTTAACCTTATAAGATGTAAATTACGACTGCCGAACTCTTTATCTCTCTAGTATTAATCGTTGCCATTAGTATTAATTAACAACTACATTAGTAAAGGAACCACTGCTTTCAAGTCAGATCAGATTTGGTCAATGCGATCATGTAAAAAAGATTTTGCCAGCTCGGACACGTAGATCTGACATTTAATCACAGGGGGAAAATTAAAGAAGAAGAAAAAAAGAATGAAGTGAGAAAAAAGAAAGAAAAATGCCAAGGAGCTGGATGGAATATGAACGTTTTAGAACTAGGGTGAGTTCCAAAATCATTGTCATCTCTAGAAACTAGAAATTTTAATAAGGGTGATCGATTAAATTATGGCGGGTGTGATGATACTGAGGAAGGTACTGGAATTTCTTGAAAACTTGCTCTTACTCAGTCCTAGCAACAACTATCAGATATTTAACGTAAAAATATAAATGTGCGAAGTAATAATAATAATAATAATAATAATAATAATAATAATAATAATTGAAATTTCACATTCTCCACTGTCTCTCATTTAGTTTTTTTTTTTTTTTTTTTTTCTTTTTTTCCATTGTTTTATAATATTCCTACCTCTGTCCCACCACTTTTCTGTGACTGGATTTCCGGGTTGAAAGCCTTGAATTGAGGGCATTGACACATGGTTCCCTTGGCCCATCAAAGCCCATCTTTTCAATGCTGAGACCCTTGTTGCCTTCTTTGCTTCATCTTCTCTTCCATAAATCCTGCTTTGTTCTCCATCCCCCCTAACAAAGCAGTGCCGGGGAGGGATGGGTGGAGTTCATTGCCTACCTTTTTCCACAGTCATTTATTTACTTTCACAAAACTTCTTCCATTAGAGTCGCTGTGTCTGAATTTGATCTGTCTAGAGAGTCTGCTGAAGGACGGACAATCGGATGAGATAGCAGAAGGCTGGGCTGGATTGGGAAGTGACTGCCGGACAAGGAGAAAAGGAACCGCTTTGTCAGGACCCCTTCCCTAAAACCCAGCATCTTGCACACCTCGACGTCCTTTGTCTCCAATTGGTTCTCCCACTGCACCACTCAATACACACGCACCCTTAACGTGTGCGCAGTGCTCCTTTTCATTTTAGACTTTCACCCTTCCCTTCCTTAAACCTACCCCTACAACCAATTACCTCTATCCCAGAACCTCTCTTCACCCCTCTTGTCAAAACTAACTCTCACTTTGACAAAACTTCCCTGCTCCTCTCTCGACCTCCTTCAGTTGTCTCCCTTATAACTCCTAGCTTAATTCGTATCAACGACCCTCCTTTTTTCTACCCCCTGTTCATCGTCAAGATTATCCACCCCCCTTTCTTCCCTTTCACGTTTTACTTCTCTATTGTTTAGCTTTCCACTTCTAGTTTGGTGGTGCTTTCGTTCCGTTCTAACTTTTACCTCTCTTGTTATCTTTTTTTCCGCGAGGAAACTCTAAACTCAAGCGGCGGAACTTGCCAAAAGGCGAAAGAAAATGCTAATGGCCAGTGTCCAACTCTCGAGACGGCCAAATCTCGGAGCGGCCAACTCTCGGAACAGCCAAGTCTCATGACGAGAAAATGCAAATGAGCGATGCATATCAAACAAAAAACGAAATTTGGCTACAGATGGTTATCAAACCAGATCCACATTGAGAAAGGACAATAGCATATATATATATATATATATATATATATATATATGAACCAATAAGTAAAACAAAAGTCTTTCATATGGAATGATAAAATATTCAAGCAACCTGACATAGAACATAAATCTTTTGAAGAGATAGAAAAGCTCTCAGAAATTCCTTTATTTATTGCCAAAATACCACGTTATACGAACCTATAAGAGGTTGTTTTATTTTCTTGGATTGGTATCTGCACTTCATTAATTTTACTCGTCAACTCTTTCCAGTCTTAAAAATTATCTATCAGTTATGATATCCTAATCATAAGACTCAAATATTTGTAGTCAATAAGGTAGTACTGATTATACATTTTCTTAAAGGCCATGTACCTTCAGGATGTACCATATATATACTCGTATATAAGCCGACTTTATGTATAGTGTGACCACTAATTTTTTTTAGATGAATTTCAACCCCTCCAAAAAAAAGAATACTTGTGTATAATGCAACCAATCACCGAAAATGCATGATTTTAACTTCTACCGAGACATTACTTATCGATAGTGCGACAGCCTATTTTTTTGCGTAAAAGAACTGCTCATATAAACTCACATTACACTCATTTATATACGGTAAGGGATTATGACTCGACACTGATTTATTTTCTGTTTATTATGTATGAATTGCCATGTATTCTTGGGAAAGATAGTGGAGTGCTTTTTCGTTGTCTTCTCCACAGTTTAAAATTCAGAGTTTTGCTTCTCTTAGAACTGTTGCCATCCAAGAGTAGAGAGCACAACCTACCCTACTATTTAACCTATAGCTAGGGGATTATGCAAGTCAATGCTGATTATATACATTATATTTTATTTTCTTTAATTTTTTTAATTTATTTCCAAATAAATATCAACGGAATAGGAAATCGGCGAGTTTCACCCGTGTTACTCGAAAGTGTGTCATTTAATAAAGATTTGCCTACCATCGAAATGTATTAAGAAAAAAGAAAATTTGTTCAAATTAACTAATATCGCATTTTGAAAAACACACAACCATTTCAAAATATAAATATCTATTTTTGAATGAACTAAATAAAACGAGAATAAATGCGAGTGCATTTTTGCTTTGAATCAACTGTGAAAAAAGAAATGCAGATTTTCGAAATAAAGCAAAAATAGTGTTTTATTTCGTTCAATGACCTGATATATGTATAGATAGTTTTATTTATAATCTGATATGTTTTTATTATTTCAAACGTTATTATTGTGGATACTCGTATTTAAAATCGACACCTCATTTTTATTTTTATTCTATACAGTGTGTATTACATCTTTCGGTCTGCGTATTCGAGAAACCGATAGATGTAATGCACACTGTTTAAAATAAAAGTTGAAATGGAGCGTCTCTGTCAAATAAGGGTATCTACTATAATAACGTTGGAAATAATAAAAATGTGTGTCTGTGTGCGTGTAAAATGTGTATGTATATAAGCATTTATATATATATATATATATATATATATATATATATATATATATATATATATATATATATGTATATGCAATTTTTATAGATATTACATATATATTATATATGCGCGGTACTTATTGAAAAACGCCCAATATCAGTGATAGAACTAACATATTTAAATGGAATGGTGAGGATTTGTGACCCTGGGTTTCACGGATGTCTGATGATTGCAAATATCATGAAACCCAGGGTTACAACCTAACAACAATCCAACTATATATATATCATATTTTAAATAAATAATTATATATATATATATATAATAACTAAATAATAATTATATATATATTATATATATTATATATTATAAATATATATATAATTATATATGTATATATATTATTAAATAATAATTATATATATATATATCATATTTTAAATAAATAATTATATATATATATATATATATATATATATATATAAATGCATATACATACATACATACATATATATATATATATATATATATATATATATATATATATATATATATATATATATATATATATATATATATATATATATATATATATATATATATATTATATTGATATCAGAAATGACGTCGGTGATGTCTGATTTTAATAACCATATATATAGAGAGAAAGAGAGACAGAGAGAAAGAGAGAGACGGAGAGAAAGAGAAAGTTGCTTCCGGGTGGAAAATTAGGAATACTGTTTTCCGTTATGTAGAGGGCTCATAATTTTCTGCAGTAGGACTTTTCGATTGGGCGCGCGCCCGCGCGCGCGTGTGTGTGTGTGTGTGTGTGTGCGCGCGCGCGCTCGCTCGCGCATGCGTTTGTGTGAAACATAAACTGCAGCAAAAAAAATTCCGGAATATCACTACTTAGTCTGCGATATCCCATGATTCAATGCTTCTACAGGAGAGACTATGAAATCAAAGCCTAAACGTAATGAAAACTAATAAAAGGAAAGTTTGACTGGAGTTAAAATGTCAGATTTGAAACCAGAATAACATATGAAACTAACAACTTACAATTAAATACCAAAATAGCAATGTTTACCAACAACATCGTCAGGTTCATGCACCACACTCTCTCATAGGCTAACTTGTTACCTCTTTTAAATAAGATCATCATATCTAAAACAACCAAAAGCAACTATTAACACGAAAGAAATATTAGTATATAATGCTAAAATACTAGATACTGTTGCAAGGAAAGACTCATAATATTCGAAGCTATTATTACTAGAAATAACCGACATTGAATAAAATATCTTTCATCACAGGAGACGGTATTTCAAAGTTAGTTGAGTATAAGAAAATAATAATAAATATAAATATTTGATATATTGTGTAATTGACCTTTCGAAAATTTGTTTTTTCATATAAGTTCATTTACATGATACTCGTATATTTCAATTAATTTGAATTCTATCATACTCAAAATACTAACAAAATATTGTTTACTATATTGACAACATCAGTTCTAGATATTTACTGAGATAAAATAAACGATAATACGAGAGCAAAAACGGAGGAAAACATGTCTTCAAACAATTTATTCCGAAGATAGACAGATATTAACAGAGTGAGATAGATAGATAGATAGATAGATAGATAGATAGATAGATAGATAGATAGAAAACTGCAAGTTACACCTAAATAATAATGCTGCTGATTGTGTACATTCTCCTTGGTCAAGAAATCTCAGACAAGCACGAGCTCTTGGAGTCAGTCCACTGCGCAATGGACAAAGGAAGGACGACGTGACTGATGAGTGACCAGACGGCCAAAGCGGACAAAAGAGCGCTTGGTTAACAAAGTGTTGACCATTAGAAAGATTTTGGCTGAAAGCCTCGAGGCAAAAGGCCAGCCTTGCTCGAACAACGCCAAGGAAAAGAGGAGGAGCCGAGCGGCGGTGGGCTGCACGGTGAGGGGACTTGATCAAACAGCGGGCGACATCAGAAAGATAGATGACCCCGAATCGTTATACATATATGCTGGGTGCCGCGCTGAAATTACAATAAAGGATCAATAATATGAAATTAGAAAAGTGCATGAGGGCGAGAGAAACAGTAATGAACTCTTTCTATAACTCACTTCAATATGTGACGATATCATTTTTTTCTTTGCTTGTAAAAAAGATAATTGTCTCTACTTGTTGGTCTGAAAAAACATAGAGGTCATGTTGCACTATAAATTATTTCTCCCTACTAATCTCTCTTTCTCTTTCTTACTGTTCCGCTCTGTTATATATATATATATATATATATATATATATATATATATGTGTGTGTGTGTGTGTGTGTATATATATGTGTGTATATATATATATATATATATATATATATATGTGTGTGTGTGTGTAGATATATATATGTGTGTGTGTGTGTGTGTGTGTGTATATATATATATATATATATAAGCAATCGGATGTCTAGTCACTGATGAGCTGTGATACAGCGAAAACAGGTTTGTATGGGATGACGATATATATATATATATATATATATATATATATGGGGAGAGAGAGTTATAGGGAAATCAGTGACTGAGCCGAAGTAGGTCTGGAAAGATTTGAGCAAGTCCTCTCAAATAAACCGGTGCCGCGTGGAAATGAATAAGTTGCACAGCACCCAGTCCGAAGATTCCGTTCGAACTGTGTCACCAGACCATCAAGACGGCGAAAACAAAGTAATGCTTGGAAGACACAGTTCAATACACAGACACACGCACATACAGACACACGCACGTACACACACACACATACATAGACACACAGACACACACACACATATATATATATATATATATATATATATATATATATATATATATATTTTGGTTGGATAGATGTTAGTATGTGACCCTGGGTTTCACGCTTTAGCGATCGTCTGATTGATTTAAATAAATAATTATATTTATGCTCTACTTTTGTATCGAGCACTATTTTTTTTAAATAATAACAAAAATACTAAAGAACTTTGGATTATTTACCTAACAAATCTTACGGCAGTTTTTTTATATACACAAAACTCTTTCAGAAAGAAATAAAATAAAAAAATAAATAAATCTCCATAGACATGTAAACCAGACTAGGTGAAAACATCTTCCGTTTTAAATTTAGACAGCCTACCTTACCCTGACTTGACATCTATGAATGTAACTCTATACTGATACAAATTATTAACACCCAACACTCCTTCCTATTTAAACAATCGCTCTGGCTGTTACCATGAAAATTTTGATTTCAATAATGAATATGCTATTAAAACGCGTAACATTCAGAAATAAGTTATTCCAAAAAAATTTCGCTTGAAGATGGAATAGAGCTTACTTTAATTCAATTTAATTCAAATAATTACATTGAAGTTTTCGGCTCTTGTTTTGAAACATGAGACCTCTTATGTAGCGTGTTGGAATCATATTTTTAAATAAATAATTATATTTATGCTCTACTTTTGTATCGAGCACTATTTTTTTTAAATAATAACAAAAATACTAAAGAACTTTGGATTATTTACCTAACGAGTTATTTCCTATTTTCTATATATTTTCATATATATATATATATATATATATAGGGGGGGTATATATGTGTGTATGGTATATATATGTATGTGCATGTAAGCGTACACATGTGTGTGGGGGTATATGTATGAGTGTTGTACAGCATGATTTATTACATTGGGTGTCGCCGTATTATCTGTCTATATTTCTGAGATGAGGTATTATGTACACTATTTACATTATTCGGACTATTGTCCTCATCTTTGTCGCCATATTTATCACAACGTTTCGGCCCTTGTACGCTCCGGCCTTCTTCAGGTGGTTGGAATGTCGAACTGAACCCTCACTGGGGTAGACTGTTCTAGTTCCACGTGCCATGTTTAATGGATGTCAGTTATCAGTTATCTCCTGTTAATTTTCCCTCTGGAAGTTCTCCACTGCCTTAGTCGGGTATTGAACTCACACTCTTTGGGTTATGTCACTGAATTTAACCAACGCCTTTATCTACTGTGCCATGTGTCCTCAAGGCGTTGGGTAGGCACGTGGAACTAGAACTCTCTACTCCATCGTCTTGTCTGGTTAACTTTCTATCTATTTATTTTTTTATTTTATTTTATTTTTATTTTTTCTCTGAAAGAGCTTTGTGTATATAAAAGGCAATAAAATAATAAATACAAACTTTAAACTCCATTGTCTAAATAAAAAGCCCCTACACAATAAAAAAAACCTTTATGAAGTCGTGAAAAAAACAAATGTTAGCGAATTATGACATTTTTTTTATATATACAATACCCTTTCAGAGAGAAAAAAATAAAATGAAATAAAATAAAAATAAATAAATAAATAAATCTCCATAGACACTTAACCAGACTAGACGATGTCATCTTCCGCTTTGAATTTTGACACCCCCAACCTTACCCTGACTTGACGTCTGTGAATGTAACTGAAATATTGATACAAATTATTAACCCTTACGCCCATTTTTTAAATAATTGCTGTAGCCGTTACCATAGTAATTTTAATTTTAATAATGAATATGCTTATAAAACGCGTAAATTTCAAGAATTAATTATTCCAATGGTGGACGTAGTAAGAAAGGTAGGAGTCAATGTGTTGTTTTGGTGATAAGACTATTGTTGGTATGTTTGGATCCGTGTTTGTGACTAGCTAAGTTTAGAATTAAGACAGAAGACCGTCCTTCCCCAATCTAATTTTTGGCCTTGTACCACATTTTGTACATAAGTACGAATAAATAACTATTCCAAAAAAAATTTCGCTTGAAGATGGAACAGAGCTTGATATTTAATTCAATCTAAAAACGTGTTTTGAAACATGAGAACTCTTATGTGGCGAAGGAATCATATTTTTAAATAAATAATTATATCTAGGCTCTACTTTTGTATCGAGAACTGTTTTTTAAAAATAATAACAAAAATACTAAAGAACTTTGGATTATTAACCTAACGAGGTCTTTCCTATTTTCTATATATTTTCACACACACACACACACACACACACACACATATATATATATATATATATATATATATATATATATTTATTTTAAAAAATATGATTCCATCGCGACACAGAACATCCTAAGTTTCAAAACGTAAAACTCCAAATCTAGAATAATTTTAAAAATTAAATCTACAATACAGATTTTCGTTCCATTATCAATCGATTTTTAGAATCACTTTCTAAGAGATTTATTTACATAAAAATTAGCGGAGATAATCTTAATATTTTGTTGGTGAGGTTAATGTTTATTATTATTTAGCGTTGGTCAGGTCCTAAGCTAACTTTTGTATCGCAATATATTGTGATTGTAAATTCGGTCAAATTAAAGTGGGGTGTCTATTCATTGACATCTACTTTTTTTTTCGGTAGTGACTTAAGATACTCTCTTATTTTTAAACATTGCCTGGGTTTAAGTGACAATATATATGTAAGAAAGCTGGAAATATATATATATATATATATATATATATATATATATATCCAGCATTCTTACATGCATTCCGTTTGATGCCGTTTGATAAGGAGTACAAAAATTTCCATACTGTAAATTGTTCAAACCGCTTTCGGTCATTTCTTTCGCTATTTTGAAGGGGGATTGTTTTAGGTGTTGTTAATTTCTCTTGGCTCTTTAAGATATATAAGGTCACATAATGAGGACAAAGGTTTGGGAAATTTGACACTGACAGAGCTTGTTGAAGGTCAGAGAGACAGATTAAAGCAATGAATAATCTACCTAAGTTGTGTAAATGGTTGGCAGTACAGGGATTAGGAGATACAGCAAAAGGACAAGCCTTACTAAGAGCTACAAAGGAAATCGTAGAGAGCTATGATCGTCCACTTCCTTAAGGGACACGGCATGTAGAAGAAGAAGACGAAGAATTCTGCAGGCGCAGTACGTTCTACAGTGAAGTATAAAACTACTGCCTTACCACGATAAGCGTTGCTGTTGTGGTTTCTGTAACAAGTTTTTTTCCGAGGTGGCGGATAGACCCACGGCAGATAGGTTTTAAATTCAGAGTTGTTCTTCCCTTAAAGGCTGACACTCAAGACTCCAGAATCCAGTTTGCCCTACAATTAACCTCTACTTAGAGGGACAAGAGATCAATTTATAACGTTCCAAGAAGCTGTCTCTTCTACTCCAGTAGCTTCATGTGTCGCACCTCTCGCCTGTGGAACTCCCTTCCCTATTCCAGTTTCCCTGAGAGCTATAATTTCCAGCTATTCAAATGTAATGTCAATCGACATCTGCAGTTGCCTTGATCTATCCACTACCCTTCTCCTCATCCTTTCTTCTATCACTCCTATCTGATCTTGTTCTAAATCTTCTGTAACCCCTTGCGTCCTAGTGGCTTCCCGCCTTGCTTGGGGTGAAACGCTTAAGAAAAAAATACCCCCAGTCTTTTTAACAAGAGTTTACTACTTGTTTCCTGTCTTTTCCTTCGCTTTCACTTTGGCGTCTTAGTGGCATTATCGCCTTGCTTGTGATGAATTGAGAAAGAAGTAAGCGGCCTCGACTGGAATTTGAGCCCATTTTTTTAACTAACGCACCGATAGCCAACCGTAAACTGTACAATTATTAGTCAAGCAAATATGTTTGAGTCATTTTAGGAGGGAAATGATGTCTTATAAACCATGAAAATACGATTTATGAGAAAATATTTTGTGTTTGTTTGTTTCATAACTGGTCGTTTATTTCTTAATTTTAGTTACATTAAATATTTATTATTCAAGAAAGTTTATGTTTTTTCGAGTCAAGTCTTGAGTATTACGATAAACTACATCCGGTAGCAAGGCTCTGATCAGGAGATTGGCGGTCTTGAGGAGCGTGGAACCACTTTTTAATTTGCTGCTGTACCCAGGTCCACCATGACACGGGGTGGTAGCACCTGTTAAGGTCCCAGCTATGGGCAAATAGCGAACAATCCAAACAAACACTATAAAAGTATAAAATCTTCAATAGTAAAAATACCAGCAATACATTTTTATATAAAAAAAGACCGACAATACATAAAGAGCAATATATTTAATCTGTAGTCAAAGGCATAAAATAGCATTCAAAATATATTTAGCCGAAGCCATAAAATTGTTTAAAATAGTAGGGTTTCGGCATTAAATAAGCTATAGAGATATTGATACACAGGTAAACAAAATCAAACCAATCTTTTGAGTTTTTACTCATATGTAAAAATGTTTCTCCTGCTTTTGAAAAGTTAAACATCATAGAACAATTAGTTCTTTATTTCAACAAACATTGAACAACTTTTTCATTCTATTTCCCTATTATGAATAGGATGTGAAAATATAACAAGGAAATAATTGATGCGCTTATAATTTATAAAAAGTATTTTCTTTATCTATTTAATCTATAACATTATTAAAATATGACAAGTAGGATATAAAATCTGTGGTAAAATAAACCAATTTCGTTTAAGATTTTTAAAGTGTTCTAATTATGAATATGATATTTTTAATTAATCTACATAACTGATTAAAATTTATTATTCGTAAATGGCTTCCATTGTGTGTATGTATGTGTGTGTGTGTGTGTGTGTGTGTGTGTGTGTGTGTGTGTGTGTGTGTATGTGTGTGTCTGTGTGTCTGTGTGTGTAGGCTAACGGGAGACAATTTACATATAAAAGATAATGGAAAATTGTGTCACTAAAAGAAACCCAAAAAAAAAATCTGATGTTGGATTTTTCCCAAAATATTGGATAAAAACAACCATGAGAAAAATTTTCGAATTGGTATGTCACATTTTTTATTTATATATACATCGGAAAGATATTTACAAGATCTCGGATTTTAAAGGGGAAATTGATTGACGTAATCATAAGTTGTGGGGGATTTCTAGTTTTGGGTTTTCCAACCAACTAAAAGCTTAAAAAAAAATAATAGGTCATCTTTTTTTCAGAACCCCAATAATTTTTTTTCCCTTTCTGCTAAGACCATTTTTTTTTTTAGTTTTTTTTCATTCTTTTGGAAATTTTTCCCTTTAGTAGTCAAAACCCTTTATGATAAAATGATAAAATTACTCTCAAGATAATGAGTTGGTCTTTTTTGGTAAATGAAAATTGTCATTTTTATTCTTTGGTTTTTAATACAGCTATTAATTTGTTTTAATTTGCTTTTTTTTTCCTTACTAACTTACCAAGATCAGGTGTTGGGACCCCTTTTGGACATACGCGATCGATGGATAAATTGTCGTATTTTTATTTTTAATTTCGAGTAAGCGTTTTTGTTTTTTTTTATTTTCCCCGACTGCCCCTTGGGAGTAGGATCCTTGGGAACCGTCTGTGAGAAAAAAAAGGTCCCAAGATAAAAATTTAGTCCCCCAGAAAGGTATTCTGTACTGCTTGGCTTTCCCACACCGGATGCTCCAAGGGAAAACATTTCCGATTGGGGGTCAATCTTAGGACAGTGCAGAGGATTGGGTTTTAAAGGGATTAAAAAGGGTTTTTAAAGTGATCACTAGTGATGGCAACATTTTGTTTATTCTTTCCCCGCGGGGCCCCCAAAATCAACACGGGAGCCCCTACTCAAGACCCTTTCCGGGGAGGCAGTCCCCTTGCCCTGGGTAAAGGGGGCTGGCTACGGGAAAGACACTATGCCCTGGCAACAGGATTTTTTAAATCCCCCAAAGCGGGGGAAGACAGTCATGTCCCATCAGACAATTTATGCGATCACATTATCCCTTTTATCTGGCCTTCTACCCCTAGCCTGGAAAAAGTCTGAGGGCAGGGGCGGGGACCAACAAAATTCATTGTACTAAAAAATGAACCCAAAAAAGGATTAAGCAGCATTCAACAAATAAACAAAAGACTGTCCCGAAAGTCGCAGGGGGTTACGAAATCGTCCCGGGGACCCCGATTGAAGGCCTAATAGATTTTATTGAGTAATTTTACTATTTAAAATTTTAAGGTATTTTTGTGTAATTTTTAAAGGTGTCTGTTAAAAAAAAGATGTCAATTTTTATTTTCTTTTGCGTCATTTAGCCCACAATTTGGAATTTTGCCACCTGCATTAATCCCTCTCATAAATATATTTTGCCAAAACGCTAAATGCTTTACGTTCACATTTTTAACCCCTTTCATTACCGTTGACATGTCTTCCTTATCAAAAAAGGGGGGTTTTAATAAGAAAAAATTTAAAAACCCGAACAAAAAAGAAATGGGAAAAAAACAAAATCAAACAGGAAATATACTCAAAACGTATACGCCTTTGTGCTTGAAAAGGGGGCTTTAGTTTCCATTCTTTCATCATAAATTTTTAGTTTTTGACCCACTGGGGTGACAGGGGTTTTATAGTTTTTTTTCCAAATAAAAATCATTTGCAGTGGTATGCAGTAATATGAATCTATTATCGGGGTATGAATGGAATTTTTTTTTGGGCCTTTAAAAAATATTACGCCAAACCCTGTCGAAACAGATTTTTTTTACCCCGAAAACATTGTCTCGACTGTCGATTAGTTGTCGTAAGGCCATTGGGCTTCCCATGGACGTTACTCCACGGGGGCGTGAAATATTATAACGTTGGACAAACTGGCGCCTTTCCAGTGAGCAAAACAAAAATACTATATACTTGCATTGGGGAACCCCTGATTTAAAAAATAATCGAGAATCTGTGGTCAATCTGGGAAATTTTAAGGC
>CAHIKZ030005570.1:2022500-2075353 GCA_903632075.3 Acanthosepion pharaonis | reverse complement strand
TCCTTCTTTCATTCATTTTCTCTCTTTCATTTTTAATCTTTCTATTCTTCTTTCTATTTATTATCCCCTTCTTTCTTTTTTTCTTTCTTGCTTCCTTTATTTCTTTCTTTTCCTTTCTTTTGCCATTCTTTCACCTTACAAACATTTTATTCTTCCTTGGTTTTCTTCCTTCTTTCATTCATTTTTTCTCTCTTTCATTATCTTTTGTTTTCCTTTTTCTTCCTTTCCTATTTGCCTTTCCTTCTTTCTTTTTTTTCTTTCTTGCTTGCTTTATTTCTTTTTTTTTTCCTTTCTTTTTCCGTTCTTTCACCTTCTGTAAACATTTTTTATTCTTCATTACAGTTTTTTTCCTTCTTTCATTCATTTTTCTCTTTCATTTCTTTGTTTCCTTTTTCTTCTTTTCCTATTTGTCTTTCCTTCTTTTTTTTTTTTTTTCTTGCTTGCTTTATTTCTTTCTTTTCCTTTCTTTTTGCCGTTCTTTCACCTTCTGAAAAACATTTTTTTTTATTCTTCCTTACAGTTTTTCTTCCATCTTTCATTCATTTTCTCTCTTTCATTTTCTTTGTTTCCTTTTTCTTCACTTTTATTTTCCCCTTTTCTTCTTTCTTTTTGTTTCCCTTGCTCTCCTTTATTTCTTTCTTTTCCTTTCTTTTTCCGTTCTTTCACCTTCTGTAAAACATTTTTATTCTTCCTTACAGTTTTTCTTCCTTCTTTCATTTTCCTTTCTCTTTCATTTTCTTTTTTCCCTTTTCTTCCTTTTCCTATTTCCCTTTCCTTCTTTCTTTTTTTCTTTTCTTGCTTGCTTTATTTCTTTCTTTTTCCTTTCTTTTTCTTTCTTTTCCCCTTCTGTAAATATTTTTATTCTTCCTTACAGTTTTTTCTTCCTTCTTTCATTCATTTTTTCTCTTTCATTTTCTTTTTGTTTCCTTTTCTTCCTTTCCCCTTTGCCTTTCCTTCTTTCTTTTTTTTTTTCTTTCTTGCTTTATTTCTTTCTTTTTCCTTTCTTTTTCCCTGTTCTTTCACCTTCTGTAAACATTTTATTCTTTAAATACAGTTTTTCTTCCTTCTTTCATTCATTTTTTTTCTCTCTTTCATTTTCTTTGTTTCCTTTTCTTCCTTTCCTATTTTCCTTTCCTTCTTTCTTTTTTTTTGTTTCTTTCTTGCTTTCCTTTATTTCTTTCTTTTTTTTCTTTTCTTTTGCCGTTCTTTCACCTTCTGAAAACATTTTTATTCTTCCTTTCTTTTTTTTCTTCCTTCTTTCATTTCATTTTCTCTCTTTCTTTTTCTTTTTTCCCTTTTCTTCCTTTCCTATTTTTCCTTTCCTTCTTTTCTTTTTTTTTCTTTTCTTGCTTGCTTTATTTCTTTCTTTTTCTTTCTTTTGCCGTTCTTTCACCTTCTGAAAACATTTTTTATTCTTCCTTACAGTTTTCTTCCTTCTTTCATTTCATTTTTTTCTCTCTTTCATTTTCTTTTGTTTCCTTTTCTTCCTTTCCTATTTGCCTTTCCTTCTTTTTTTTTTTTTCTTTCTTGCTTGCTTTATTTCTTTCTTTTTTCCTTTCTTTTGCCCGTTCTTTCACCTTCTGAAAACATTTTTATTCTTCCTTACAGTTTTTCTTCCTTTCTTTCATTCATTTTTTCTCTCTTTCATTTTCTTTGTTTCCTTTTTTCTTCCTTTCCTATTTGCCTTTTTCTTTCTTTTTTTTTCTTTCTTGCTTGCTTTATTTCTTTCTTTTTTCCTTTCTTTTGTTCTTTTTTCACCTTCTGAAAACATTTTTTATTCTTCCTTACAGTTTTTCTTCCTTCTTTTGTTCATTTTTTTCTCTTTCATTTTTTTTGTTTCCTTTTCTTCCTTTCCTATTTGCCTTTTCCTTTTTTCCTTTTTTCTTTTTGCTTCCTTTATTTCTTTCTTTTTTTCTTTTTTCCGTTCTTTCTTCTATAAACTTTTTATTCTTTCCTTTTTCTTTTTTCTTCCTTCTTCATTCTTTTTCTCTCTTTTCTTTCTTTTGAAAATTCTTCCCTTTCCTATTTGCCTTTCCTTCTTTCTTTTTTTTTCTTTCCTTCTTTCTTCTTTTTTTTCTTTTTTTTTTCTTTCACCTTCTTTTTCTTTCTTCCTTTCATTTTTCTTCCTTCTTTTCATTCATTTTTTTCTCTTTTCATTTTCTTCTTTGTTTCCTTTTCTTTTTTTCCTCTTTTTTCCTTCTTTCTTTTTTTCTTTCTTGCTTGCTTTTTTCTTTCTTTTTTTCCTTTCTTTTTTTGTTCTTTCACCTTCTGAAAACATTTTTTATTCTTCCTTACATTTTCTTCCTTCTTTCATTCATTTTTCTCTCTTTCATTTTTCTTTGTTTCCTTTTTCTTCCTTTCCTATTTGCCTTTCCTTCTTTTTTTTTTTCTTTCTTGTTTGCCTTTATTTCTTTCTTTTTTCCTTTCTTTTTTTTTTTCTTTTCACCTTCTGTAAACATTTTTATTCTTCCTTACAGTTTTTCTTCCTCTTTTTCATTTCATTTTTTCTCTCTTTCATTTTCTTTGTTTTTCCTTTTCTTCCTTTCCTATTTGCCTTTCCTTCTTTCTTTTTTTTTCTTTCTTGCTTCCTTTATTTCTTTCTTTTTCCTTTCTTTTGCCGTTCTTTCACCTTCTGAAAACATTTTTCTTCTTCCTTTATTTTTCTTCTTTCATTCATTTTCTCTCTTTCTTTTTCTTTGTTTCCTTTTCTTCCTTTTCTTTTTTCTTTCCTTCTTTCTTTTTTTCTTTTTTTGCTTCCTTTTTCTTTCTTTTCCTTTCTTTTTTCCTCTTTCACCTTCTCTTTTTTTCTTCTTCCTTTCTTTTCTTTTCCTTCTTTCATTTCATTTTTTCTCTCTTTCATTTCTTTGTTTCCTTTTTTTCCTTTCCTTTTGCCTTTCCTTCTTTTTTTTTTTCTTTTTGCCTTTTTTCTTTCTTTTTCTTTCTTTTCATTCTTTCACCTTCTGAAAACATTTTATTTCTTTTCTCGTTTTCTTCCTTCTTTCATTCTTTTTCTCTCTTTTTCTTTTTTCTTTTTCCTTTTCTTCCTTTCCTATTTTTTTCCTTTTTCTTTTTTTTTTTTTTGCTTTTTTTATTTCTTTCTTTTTTCCTTTTTTTTTCCTTCTTTTTTCCTTCTTAAACATTTTATTCTTCCTTCATTTCTTCCTTCTTTTCATTCATTTTTTCTCTCTTTCATTTCCTTTTTTTTTTTTTCTTCCTTTCCTATTTGCCTTTCCTTCTTTCTTTTTTTTTCTTTCTTTTCTTTTATTTCTTTCTTTTCTTTCTTTTCCGTTCTTTCACCTTCTGTTTTTCATTTTTTTTTTCTTCCTTCCAGTTTTTTTCTTCTTCTTTCATTCATTTTTTCTCTTTCATTTTCTTTTCTTTCCTTTTTTTCTTCCTTTCCTATTTGCCTTTTTTTCCTTCTTTTTTTTCTTTTTTTTTTCTTTTTTTTTTCTTTCTTTTCCTTTCTTTTCCGTTCTTTTCACCTTCTTTTTTTTATTTTTTTCTTCCTTACAGTTTTCTTCCTTTTTCTTCATTTTTTCTCTTTTTTTTCTTTGTTTTTTATTTCTTCCTTTCCTATTTGCCTTTCCTTCTTTCTTTTTTTTTTTCTTGCTTGCTTTTTTCTTTCTTTTCCTTTCTTTTTTCCTTTCTTTCTTTCTTTTTTTTATTCTTCCTTAAAGTTTTTTTTTCCTTCTTTCATTCATTTTTCTCTCTTTCATTTTTTTTTGTTTCCTTTTTTCCCTTTCCTTTTCCTTTCCTTCTTTCTTTTTTTTTTCTTTCTTGCTTGCTTTTCTTTTTTTTTTTTTTCTTTCTTTTTGCCGTTCTTTCACCTTCTCTTTTTTTATTCTTCTTTTTTCTTCCTTCCATTTTTTTTCTTCTTTCATTTTCCTTGTTTCCTTTTTCTTCCTTTTCCTTTTGCCTTTTTCTTTCTTTTTGTTTTTTCTTGCTTGCTTTATTTCTTTTTTCTTTCTTTTTGCATTCTTTCACCTTCTGAAAACATTTTTTTTTCTTCCTTAATTTTTCTTCCTTTCTTTCATTCATTTTTTCTCTTTCATTTTTCTTTGTTTCCTTTTCTTCCTTTCCTATTTTTCTTTTTTCCTTCTTTCTTTTTTTTTCTTTCTTTTTTCCTTTATTTCTTTTCTTTTCCTTTTCTTTTTTTTCACCTTCTTTTTCATTTTTTTTTTCTTCCTTACAGTTTTCTTCCTTCTTTCATTCATTTTTCTCTTTCATTTTCTTTTGTTTCCTTTTCTTCCTTTCCTATTTGCCTTTCCTTCTTTCTTTTTTTTTCTTTCTTTGCTTGCTTTTATTTCTTTCTTTTCCTTTCTTTTGCGTTCTTTTCACCTTCTGAAATATTTTTTTTTCTTCCTTACAGTTTTTTTCTTCCTTCTTTCATTCATTTTTTCTCTCTTTCATTTTCTTTGTTTCCTTTTTTCTTCCTTTTCCTATTTGCCTTTTCCTTCTTTCTTTTTTTTTCTTTCTTGCTTCCTTTTTTCTTTCTTTTTTCTTTTTTTTTTGCGTTCTTTCACCTTCTGTAAACATTTTTTTTCTTCCTTCACAGTTTTTTTTTCCTTCTTTCATTCATTTTTTCTCTTTCATTTTTCTTTGTTTCCTTTTCTTCCTTTCCTTTTGCCTTTTCCTTCTTTCTTTTTTTTCTTTTCTTGCTTGCTTTATTTCTTTCTTTTTTTTTTCTTTTGTGGTTCTTTTCACCTTCTGAAAATTTTTTTTCTTCCTTACAGTTTTTCTTCCTTCTTTCATTCATTTTTTTTCTCTTTTTCATTTTCTTTGTTTCCTTTTTTTTCCCTTTCCTATTTGCCTTTCCTTCTTTCTTTTTTTTTCTTTCTTGCTTGCTTTATTTCTTTTCTTTCTTTTCCTTTCTTTTGCCGTTCTTTCACCTTCTGAAAACATTTTTTATTCTTCCTTCCTTACAGTTTTTCTTCCTTCTTTCATTCATTTTTCTCTCTTTCATTTTTCTTTTTGTTTCCTTTTTCTTTCCTTTCCTTTTTTCTTTCTTTCCTTCTTTTTTTTTTCTTTTTTTTTTTCTCTTTCTTTTCTTTCTTTCTTTATTTTTTTTTCTTTCTTTTTCTTTCTTTGCTTTTTTTTTTTTTCTTTCATCATTCTTTTTTTTTTTTTTTCTTTCCTTACAGTTTTTTCTTCCTTCTTTCATTTCATTTTTCTCTCTTTCATTTTCTTTGTTTCCTTTTTCTTCCTTTCCTATTTGCCTTTCCTTCTTTCTTTTTTTTTCTTTCTTGCTTGCTTTTTTTCTTTCTTTTTCCTTTCTTTTGCCGTTCTTTCACCTTCTGAAAACATTTTTATTCTTCCTTACAGTTTTTTCTTCCTTCTTTCATTTCATTTTTTCTCTCTTTCATTTTCTTTGTTTCCTTTTTTCTTCCTTTCCTTTTGTCTTTCCTTCTTTCTTTTTTTTCTTTCTTGCTTTCTTTCTTTCTTTCTTTTCCTTTCTTTTGCCGTTCTTTCACCTTCTTTTTTTTTTATTCTTCCTTTTAGTTTTTCTTCCTTCTTTCATTCATTTTTCTCTCTTTCATTTTCTTTTATTTCCTTTTCTTCCTTTCCTTTTGCCTTTTCCTTCTTTCTTTTTTTTTTTCTTGCTTTTTATTTCTTTCTTTTTCCTTTCTTTTTCCATTCTTTCACCTTCTGTTCTCACATTTTTTATTCTTCCTTACAGTTTTTCTTCCTTCTTTCATTCATTTTTTCTCTCTTTCATTTTCTTTTTTTCTTCCTTTTCTTCCTTTTCCTGTTTTTGCCTTTCCTTCTTTCTTTTTTTTCTTTCTTTGCTTGCTTTATTTCTTTCTTTTTCCTTTCTTTTGCCGTTCTTTCACCTTCTGAAAACATTTTTTATTCTTCCTTACAGTTTTTCTTCCTTCTTTCATTCATTTTTTTCTCTTTTCATTTTCTTTGTTTCCTTTTCTTCCTTTCCTCTTTGCCTTTCCTTCTTTCTTTTTTTCTTTCTTGCTTGCTTTTTTCTTTCTTTTTCCTTTCTTTTGCCGTTCTTTTCACCTTCTCTTTCTTTTTATTCTTCCTTACAGTTTTTTCTTCCTTCTTTCATTCATTTTTTCTCTCTTTCATTTTTTTCTTTTGTTTCCTTTTTCTTCCTTTCCTATTTGTCTTTCCTTCTTTCTTTTTTTTTTTTCTTTCTTTTTATTTCTTTCTTTTTTCCTTTCTTTTTCCCGTTCTTTTCACCTTCTGTCAACATTTTTATTCTTCCTTACAGTTTTTTTTCTTCCTTCTTTCATTCATTTTTTCTCTCTTTCATTTTCTTTTGTTTCCTTTTCTTCCTTTTTTCCTGTTGCCTTTCCTTCTTTCTTTTTTTTTTTTCTTGCTTTTTATTTCTTTCTTTTCCTTTTTTTTTGCCGTTCTTTCACCTTCTGTAAACATTTTTATTCTTCCTTACAGTTTTTCTTCCTTCTTTCATTCATTTTTTCTCTCTTTCATTTTCTTTGTTTCCTTTTTCTTCCTTTCCTTTGTCTTTCCTTCTTTCTTTTTTTCTTTCTTGCTTGCTTTTTTTCTTTCTTTTTTCCTTTCTTTTGCCGTTCTTTCACCTTCTGAAAACATTTTTTTATTCTTTCCTTACAGTTTTTCTTCCTTCTTTCATTCATTTTTCTCTTTTCATTTTCTTTTGTTTCCTTTTTCTTCCTTTTCCTTTTTTCTTTTCCTTCTTTTTTTTTTTTTCTTTCTTTGCTTGCTTTATTTCTTTTTTTTCTTTTCTTTTGCCGTTCTTTCACCTTCTTTTTTTTACATTTTTTTATTCTTCCTTACAGTTTTTCTTCCTTCTTTCATTCATTTTTTCTTCTCATTTCTTTGTTTCCTTTTTCTTCCTTTCCTTCTTTTGCCTTTCCTTCTTTCTTTTTTTTCTTTCTTGCTTGCTTTATTTCTTTCTTTTTCCTTTCTTTTGCCGTTCTTTCACCTTCTGAAAACATTTTTTATTCTTCCTTACAGTTTTTCTTCCTTCTTTCATTCATTTTTTCTCTCTTTCATTTTCTTTGTTTCCTTTTTCTTCCTTTTCCTATTTTCTTTCCTTCTTTTTTTTTTTTTTCTTTCTTGCTTTTCTTTCTTTCTTTTTTTTCTTTTTCCGTTCTTTCACCTTCTGTAAACATTTTTTTTCTTCCTTACAGTTTTTCTTCCTTCTTTCATTCATTTTTTTCTTTTTTCATTTTCTTTGTTTCCTTTTTTCTTCCTTTCCCTATTTGCCTTTCCTTCTTTCTTTTTTTTCTTTCTTGCTTGTTTCTTTCTTTCTTTTTCCTTTCTTTTTTTTTCTTTCTTCTGAAAACATTTTTATTCTTCCTTACAGTTTTTCTTCCTTCTTTCATTCATTTTTTCTCTCTTTCATTTTCTTTGTTTCCTTTTTCTTCCTTTCCTATTTGCCTTTCCTTCTTTCTTTTTTTTTCTTTCTTGCTTGCTTTATTTCTTTCTTTTTCCTTTCTTTTTCCGTTCTTTCACCTTCTGTAAACATTTTTATTCTTCCTTACAATTTTTTTCCTTCTTTCATTCATTTTTCTCTCTTTCATTTTCTTTGTTTCCTTTTTCTTCCTTTCCCTTTGCCTTTCCTTTTCTTTTTTTTTTTTTCTTGTTTGCTTTTTATTTTTCTTTCTTTTTCCTTTCTTTTTTCCGTTTTTTCACCTTCTGTAAACATTTTTTTATTCTTCCTTTCAGTTTTTCTTCCTTCTTTCATTCATTTTTTTCTCTTTTCATTTTCTTTGTTTCCTTTTTCTTCTTCCTTTCCTATTTGCCTTTCCTTCTTTCTTTTTTTTTTTCTTTCTTGCTTGCTTTATTTCTTTCTTTTTTCTTTCTTTTTGCTGTTCTTTCACCTTCTGAAAACATTTTTTATTCTTCCTTACAGTTTTTTTCTTCCTTCTTTCATTCATTTTTCTCTCTTTCATTTTTCTTTGTTTCCTTTTTTCTTCCTTTCCTATTTGCCTTTCCTTCTTTTTTTTTTTTTTTCTTGCTTGCTTTATTTCTTTCTTTTTTCTTTCTTTTGCCGTTCTTTCACCTTCTGAAAACATTTTTATTCTTCCTTACATTTTTCTTCCTTCTTTCATTCATTTTCTCTCTTTCATTTTTCTTTGTTTCCTTTTTTTCTTCCTTTCCTTTTGCCTTTCCTTCTTTTTTTTTTTTTCTTCTTTTCTTTTCTTTCTTTCTTTTTCCTTTCTTTTTTCCATTCTTTCACCTTCTGAAAACTTTTTTTATTCTTCTTTCTTTTTCTTTTTTCCTTCTTTCTTTCTTTCATTTTTTCTCTCTTTCATTTTCTTTGTTTCCTTTTTCTTCCTTTTCCTTTTTTTCTTTCCTTTTTCTTTTTTTTCTTTCTTCTTTCTTTGCTTTATTTCTTTCTTTTTCCTTTCTTTTTGCCGTTCTTTCACCTTCTGTTCTATTTTTTCTTCCTTACAGTTTTTCTTCCTTCTTTCATTCATTTTTCTCTTTCATTTTCTTTGTTTCCTTTTCTTCCTTTCCTTTTCCTTCTTTCTTTTTTTTTCTTTCTTGCTTGCTTTATTTCTTTCTTTCCTTTCTTTTTCCGTTCTTTCACCTTCTTTGTAAACATTTTTATTCTTCCTTACAGTTTTTCTTCCTTCTTTCATTCATTTTTCTCTCTTTCATTTTCTTTGTTTCCTTTTCTTCCTTTCCTTTTGCCTTTCCTTCTTTCTTTTTTTTCTTTCTTGCTTTTTATTTCTTTCTTTTTCCTTTCTTTTTTCCGTTCTTTTCACTTCTGTAAACATTTTTATTCTTCCTTACAGTTTTCTTCCTTCTTTCATTCATTTTTTCTCTTTCATTTTCCTTGTTTCCTTTTTCTTCCTTTCCTTTTTTTCTTTCCTTTTTTTTTTTTTCTTTTTTGCTTGCTTTCTTTCTTTCTTTTTCCTTTCTTTTTCCGTTCTTTCACCTTCTTTTCATTTTTTTCTTCTTCCTTACAGTTTTCTTTCTTCTTTCATTCATTTTTTATCTCTTTCATTTTCTTTGTTTCCTTTTTCTTCCTTTCCTATTTGCCTTTCCTTCTTTCTTTTTGTTTCTTTCTTGCTTGCTTTATTTCTTTCTTTTTCCGTTCTTTCACCTTCTGAAAATATTTTTTATTCTTCCTTACAGTTTTTCTTCCTTCTTTCATTCATTTTTTCTCTCTTTCATTTTCTTTGTTTCCTTTTTCTTCCTTTCCTATTTGCCTTTCCTTCTTTCTTTTTTTTTTTTTTCTTGCTTCTTTTTTTTCTTTCTTTTCCCTTTCTTTTTCCGTTCTTTTTCACCTTCTGAAAACATTTTTATTCTTCCTTACAGTTTTTTCTTCCTTCTTTAATTCATTTTTTCTCTTTTCATTTTCTTTGTTTCCTTTTCTTCCTTTCCTATTTGCCTTTTTCCTTCTTTCTTTTTTTTCTTTCTTGCTTGCTTTATTTCTTTCTTTTTCCTTTCTTTTGCCGTTCTTTCACCTTCTGAAAACATTTTTTATTCTTCCTTACAGTTTTTCTTCCTTCTTTCATTCATTTTTTCTCTCTTTCATTTTCTTTGTTTCCTTTTTCTTCCTTTCCTATTTGTCTTTCCTTCTTTCTTTTTTTTTCTTTCTTGCTTCCTTTATTTCTTTCTTTTTCCTTTCTTTTGCCGTTCTTTCACCTTCTGAAAACATTTTTTATTCTTCCTTACAGTTTTTCTTCCCTTCTTTCATTCATTTTTTCTCTTTTCATTTTCTTTGTTTCCTTTTTTCTTCCTTTCCTATTTGCCTTTCCTTCTTTTTTTTTTTCTTTCTTGCTTTCTTTATTTCTTTCTTTTTCTTTCTTTTGCCGTTCTTTCACCTTCTGAAAATATTTTTATTCTTCCTTACAGTTTTCTTCTTCTTTCATTCATTTTTCTCTCTTTTCATTTTTTCTTTTTGTTTCCTTTTCTTCCTTTCCTATTTGCCTTTCCTTCTTTCTTTTTTTTTTCTTTCTTTTGCTTTATTTCTTTCTTTTTTCCTTTCTTTTCCGTTCTTTCACCTTCTGTAAACATTTTTATTCTTCCTTACAGTTTTCTTCCTTCTTTCATTCATTTTTCTCTCTTTTTTTTCTTTGTTTCCTTTTCTTCCTTTCCCATTTTTTCCTTCTTTCTTTTTTTTTCTTTCTTGCTTCCTTTTTTCTTTCTTTTTTCCTTTCTTTTGCCGTTCTTTCACCTTCTGAAAACATTTTTTATTCTTCCTTACAGTTTTTTCTTCCTTCTTTCATTCATTTTTTTCTCTTTCATTTTTTTGTTTCCTTTTTTCTTCCTTTCCTATTTGCCTTTCCTTCTTTTTTTTTTTTTTTTTCTTGCTTGCTTTATTTCTTTCTTTTTTTTTCTTTTTCCGTTCTTTTTCACCTTCTGAAAACATTTTTTATTCTTCCTTACAGTTTTTTCTTCCTTCTTTCATTCATTTTTTTCTCTTTCATTTTTCTTTGTTTCCTTTTTTTCTTCCTTTCCTATTTTTCCTTTCCTTCTTTCTTTTTTTTCTTTCTTGCTTGTTTTATTTCTTTCTTTTTTCCTTTCTTTTTGCCGTTCTTTCACCTTCTGAAAACATTTTTTTCTTCTTCCTTACAGTTTTCTTCCTTCTTTCATTCATTTTCTCTCTTTCATTTTCTTTGTTTCCTTTTTCTTCCTTTCCTATTTCAGTCTTTTTCCTTCTTTCTTTTTTTTCTTTCTTGCTTGCTTTATTTCTTTCTTTTTTTTCTTTTTTTTGCCGTTTTTTCACCTTCTGAAAACATTTTTTATTCTTCCTTACAGTTTTTCTTCCTTCTTTCATTCATTTTTTTCTCTTTCATTTTCTTTTGTTTCCTTTTTTCTTCCTTTCCCTATTTGCCTTTCCTTCTTTCTTTTTTTTCTTTCTTGCTTGCTTTATTTCTTTCTTTTTCCTTTTCTTTTGCCGTTCTTTCTTTCTTCTGAAAACATTTTTTATTCTTCCTTTCAATTTTTCTTCCTTCTTTCATTCATTTTTTTCTCTTTCATTTTCTTTGTTTTCTTTTTCTTCCTTTCCTATTTGCCTTTCCTTCTTTCTTTTTGTTTCTTTCTTGCTTCCTTTATTTCTTTCTTTTTCCTTTCTTTTTCCGTTCTTTCACCTTCTGTAAACATTTTTATTCTTCCTTACAGTTTTTCTTCCTTCTTTCATTCATTTTTTCTCTTTCATTTTCCTTGTTTCCTTTTTTTTCCTTTCCTTTTGCCTTTCCTTTCTTTCTTTTTTTTCTTTCTTGCTTGCTTTATTTCTTTCTTTTTTTCTTTTCTTTTTCCGTTCTTTCACCTTCTGAAAACATTTTTTTTCTTCCTTACAGTTTTTCTTTCTTCTTTCATTCATTTTTCTCTCTTTCATTTTCTTTGTTTCCTTTTTTCTTCCTTTCCTATTTGCCTTTTCCTTCTTTCTTTTTTTTTCTTTCTTGCTTGCTTTATTTCTTTCTTTTTTCTTTTGTTGTTCTTTCACCTTCTTTCTCATTTTTTATTCTTCCTTACAGTTTTTCTTCCTTCTTTCATTCATTTTTTCTCTTTCATTTTCTTTTTTTCCTTTTTTTCCTTTCCTATTTGCCTTTCCTTCTTTCTTTTTTTTTTCTTTTCTTTCTTTCTTTATTTCTTTCTTTTCCTTTCTTTTTTTCCCGTTCTTTCACCTTCTGTAAATTTTTTTTCTTCCTTACAGTTTTTCTTCCTTCTTTCATTCATTTTTTCTCTCTTTCATTTTCTTTGTTTCCTTTTCTTCCTTTCCTATTTGCCTTTCCTTCTTTCTTTTTCTATATTTCTTTTCTTGCTTGTTTATTTCTTTCTTTTTCCTTTTCTTTTTCGTTCTTTTCACCTTCTTTTTCTTTAAAAATTTTATTCTTCCTTTCAGTTTTTCTTCCTTCTTTCATTCATTTTTTTCTCTCTTTCATTTTCTTTGTTTCCTTTTTTCTTTCTTTCCTATTTTGCCTTTCCTTCTTTCTTTTTTTTTCTTTCTTGCTTTTTTTTTCTTTTTCTTTTTCCTTTCTTTTGCCGTTCTTTCACCTTCTGAAAACATTTTTTATTCTTCCTTACAGTTTTTCTTCCTTCTTTCATTCATTTTTTCTCTCTTTCATTTTCTTTGTTTCCTTTTTCTTCCTTTCCTATTTGCCTTTCCTTCTTTCTTTTTTTTTCTTTCTTGCTTGCTTTATTTCTTTCTTTTTCCTTTCTTTTGCCGTTCTTTCACCTTCTGAAAACATTTTTTATTCTTCCTTTCTTTTGTTTCTTTTTTTCCTTCTTTTGCTTTCATTCATTTTTATTTCTCTTTCATTTTCTTTTGTTTCCTTTTCTTCCTTTTCCTATTTTTTCTTCTTCTTTCATTTCCTTTTTTTTTTCATTTCTTTCTTGCTTGCTTTTTTCTTTTTTTTCCTTTTTATTTTGCTTTCTTTTTCAATTCTTTCTTCTGAAAACATTTTTTATTCTTCCTTACAGTTTTTCTTCCTTCTTTCATTCATTTTTTCTCTCTTTCATTTTTTTTTGTTTCCTTTTCTTCCTTTCCTTTTGCCTTTCCTTCTTTTTTTTTTTTTCTTTCTTGCTTGCTTTTTCTTTTTTTTTTTTCCTTTCTTTTTCCGTTCTTTTCACCTTCTGAAAACATTTTTTATTCTTCCTTACAGTTTTTTCTTCCTTCTTTCATTCATTTTTTTTCTCTTTCATTTTCTTTGTTTCCTTTTTTTCTTCCTTTGAAAGTCTATTTGCCTTTCCTTCTTTCTTTTTTTTTTTTTCTTGCTTCCTTTATTTCTTTCTTTTTCTTTTCTTTTTCCGTTCTTTCACCTTCTGTAAACATTTTTATTCTTCCTTACAGTTTTTCTTCCTTCTTTCATTCATTTTTTCTCTCTTTCATTTTCTTTGTTTCCTTTTTTTCTTCCTTTCCTATTTGCCTTTCCTTCTTTTTTTTTTTTTCTTGCTTGCTTTATTTCTTTCTTTTTTTCTTTCTTTTTCCGTTCTTTCACCTTCTGAAAACATTTTTTATTCTTCCTTACAGTTTTTCTTCCTTCTTTCATTCATTTTTCTCTCTTTTTCATTTTCTTTGTTTCCTTTTTCTTCCTTTCTATTTGCCTTTCCTTCTTTTTTTTTTTTCTTTCTTGCTTGTTTATTTCTTTCTTTTTTCTTTCTTTTTTCCGTTCTTTCACCTTCTGAAAACATTTTTATTCTTCCTTTACAGTTTTTTCTTTCCTTCTTTCATTCATTTTTCTCTCTTTCATTTTCTTTGTTTCCTTTTTCTTCCTTTCCTATTTGCCTTTCCTTCTTTCTTTTTTTCTTTCTTGCTTGCTTTATTTCTTTCTTTTTCCTTTCTTTTTGCCGTTCTTTCACCTTCTGAAAACATTTTTTATTCTTCCTTACAGTTTTTCTTCCTTCTTTCATTCATTTTTTCTCTCTTTCATTTTCTTTGTTTCCTTTTTCTTCCTTTCCTATTTGCCTTTCCTTCTTTCTTTTTTTTCTTTCTTGCTTGCTTTATTTCTTTCTTTTTCCTTTCTTTTGCCGTTCTTTCACCTTCTGAAAACATTTTTTATTCTTCCTTACAGTTTTTCTTCCTTCTTTCATTCATTTTTTCTCTCTTTCATTTTCTTTGTTTCCTTTTTCTTCCTTTCCTATTTGCCTTTCCTTCTTTCTTTTTTTTTTTTCTTGCTTCCTTTATTTCTTTTTTTATTTTCTTTTCCGTTCTTTCACCTTCTCATTTTATTTTTTCTTCTTCCTACAGTTTTTCTTCCTTCTTTTCTTTTCATTTTTTTTTTCTCTTTTTTTTTTCTTTCTTTCCTTTTTCTTCCTTTCCTTTTTTTTTCCTTCTTTCTTTTTTTCTTTCTTTCTTGCTTTTTCTTTCTTTTTCCTTTCTTTTGCCTTTTCTTTCATTTTCTCTCTTTTTATTCTTCCTTTTTTTTTTCCTTCTTTCGTTCATTTTCTCTCTTTCATTTTCTTTGTTTTTTTTTCTTCCTTTCCTTTTGCCTTTCCTTCTTTTGTTTTTTTTTCTTTCTTGCTTTATTTCTTTCTTTTTCCTTTCTTTTTCCGTTCTTTCACCTTCTGTAAACATTTTTATTCTTCCTTACAGTTTTTCTTCCTTCTTTCATTCATTTTTTCTCTCTTTCATTTTCCTTGTTTCCTTTTTCTTCCTTTCCTATTTGCCTTTCCTTCTTTCTTTTTTTTTCTTTCTTGCTTGCTTTATTTCTTTCTTTTTCCTTTCTTTTGCCGTTCTTTCACCTTCTGAAAACATTTTTTATTCTTCCTTACAGTTTTTCTTCCTTCTTTCATTCATTTTTTCTCTCTTTCATTTTCTTTGTTTCCTTTTTCTTCCTTTCCTATTTGCCTTTCCTTCTTTCTTTTTTTTTTCTTTCTTGCTTGCTTTATTTCTTTCTTTTTCCTTTCTTTTTCCGTTCTTTCACCTTCTGTAAACATTTTTATTCTTCCTTACAGTTTTTCTTCCTTCTTTCATTCATTTTTTCTCTCTTTCATTTTCTTTGTTTCCTTTTTCTTCCTTTCCTATTTGCCTTTCCTTCTTTCTTTTTGTTTCTTTCTTGCTTGCTTTATTTCTTTCTTTTTCCTTTCTTTTTCCGTTCTTTCACCTTCTGTAAACATTTTTATTCTTCCTTACAGTTTTTCTTCCTTCTTTCATTCATTTTTTCTCTCTTTCATTTTTTTTTTTCCTTTTCTTCCTTTCCTATTTGCCTTTTCTTCTTTCTTTTGTTTCTTTCTTGCTTCCTTTATTTCTTTCTTTTTCCTTTCTTTTTCCGTTCTTTCACCTTCTATAAACATTTTTATTCTTCCTTACAGTTTTTCTTCCTTCTTTCATTCATTTTTTCTCTCTTTCATCTCATGGAAGCATACATTGTTTCGCAGTTTTTTTGTTTTTCTTATTTCCCGATCTTTCTTTCTTTCTTTCTTTCTTTCTTTCTTTCTTTCTTTCTCCACCGCTCTGTACGTTGATTTAATTCTACTTTTTCCCTTTTTCATGTCATTGCTCAAATATTCATTATTCCTTATTTAAAGCCAATTCCATTTTCCCCACCTCACTTCTTCTCTTCGTTCATTGTATTTCTTAATTTCGCCCATTGCCTTCTATTCTTTTATTATTTAAGACGAACCGCCTTTAATCTGAAGTTAATCAACTTTCGAAGCTACCTTAGGAGTTTTATTATGAACACAAGCTGAAAGTTTCTCGGCCCGACCAAGACGAAAGGATTCAGTGTCAGATTTGGGAAGTTTCTTTATTATATGGTAAAGCTACAACAACATATAAAATAATGATTATTAGCCCCCTTTCTTCATATCTTTCACTGAGAGTGAATAAAAACATTTTACGTCTTGTTTGCGGGTGAAAGATGGTGAGGCTTTAGCCACTCCTTTGAAAATAAGATTTTCAAACAGAGGCTTGGTTCGAACACAGAACTCAGGTATTGATCGATAATACACAAATTATCTTGCGTGCAACACAAGGCGAGTTTTACCTTCAATAACTAATTCAGTCCAAGAATGTACAGAAAAATCTTTCGTCCAGCCGACATCTCAAAATCGGTCGAAACGACCCCTCATAATTTAAATGTCCTATTTTCTACACGAAGAAGGACAATGACTTGAAAACGCTTCTAAAATCCACTGTTCTTCAAGTTACGCCATAGAAAATATGAAGAGCAGACAAGAATCCATAATGCTAAAATAAAAAAAAAATGTTTAGACGTAAGGCTAGCAACTACAACAGCGAAAACAAAGGCAACAACATGTGATGATTCTGGGACCTGATGATTTAGAGAGAATTTTATTACTATTGGAAAGCTTTGTAAATTTTATATTCATTTACCAAATTAAATAATATTTCTATATCTCTATCTATAAAAAGGCAGGATGTGTGTGTGTGTGTGTGTGTGTGTGTGTGTGTGTGTGTGTAACTAATGCAGGGCCTCAATTTTCGACGGATTTGCGCCAAAATTTACATGCACATGCTCCAGAGATAAGGAAGACAAAACCAACGTTGCATTTCCCAACTCCCATCGATAGTGGAAATAATCGATTTTTTCATGCTTCTACGGCAATTTTCATGTAGTTTGCAGCCATTTTCTACTGAGTGAGGGCCTATAGCTGGCTGCCACGAATAGGCAGGAAGATTCTGTTGGCCAGCTCGAGAACCAACAGCTGACTGACACGAATGTTAACTAGCATGCTAGCATGCAAAAAAAATCGATAGCTGTATTCGTCACAAGTGGGAAAAATTTAAATCTGCATGGCACTTTACTCCAATTGGCTCATTCGCTTGCTTAAACTCAACGTTGATTCTGATTCCGCAGAACTGGGTTGGCTGTGAAAAAGTATTTTTTGTTAACATTCTTTTTTCATTCGGTTTTTCCAGTTACGAGTTCTTTTTTAAAGCTGATCGTTTTGTGTTCATTTTGTTTAGTTCTTTTTTCGTAAAAGATTTAATGTTTAGTATAGAGCTTAGAAAAAATTCGCAGTGTGATCATCAGCACGGCAAAGGGCACTCCTTTAAAGGCAAGGAAGGGCAAAAATATTTTAAGTCAAGTGATAGTGATTGCTGTATGAGTCATACGATTTTTGAATCAAGCACGGGCAACGCCGGGCCATGCTGCTAGTGTGAAAATAAATTGTTAGGTAATTTTATTGGTCTCATTATGGAAGATGATGTCATTCAAATTTTCTCTGGTTGCTATTTCCAGAGTCTACATATTCTGACAATTGTAACATGACTTTTCGGACACCCTGTATATTTATTATTTACATTATTCGTCTTTGTCGCCATATTTATCACAACGTGTTCTCAAGGACACATGGCACAGTGGATAAAGGCGTTGGTTAGATCCAGTGACACGACCCAAAGAGTGTGAGTTCAATACCTGGTTAAGACAGTGGAGAACTTTCAGAGGGAAATTAGCAGGAGATAACTGATAACTGACATCCATCAAACATGGCACGTGGAACTAGAACAGTCAACCCCTGTGAGCGAAATAAAGGGTTCAGTTCAAAATTCCAACCACCTGAAGA
This sequence comes from Acanthosepion pharaonis, assembly GCA_903632075.3. Classification (NCBI taxonomy): domain Eukaryota; kingdom Metazoa; phylum Mollusca; class Cephalopoda; order Sepiida; family Sepiidae; genus Acanthosepion; species Acanthosepion pharaonis. The sequence goes on along the minus strand of CAHIKZ030005570.1, from coordinate 2,058,427 downwards.
ATGCCGGAGCGTACAACGGCCGAAACGTTGTGATAAATCTGGCGACAAAGATGAGGACAATAGTCCGAATAATATAAATAATGTACATAGTACCTCATCTCAGAAATATAGACAAACCCTGTATATTATTAACCATTTCACCCCAAGCAAGGTGATAAAGCTAATAAGACTCAAAGGGTTTCGTGACTGGGAAAGAATCTGAGAAAAAAAAACTACATAGGAGAGAGGACAATAAAAGAACAGGTATCAAAGAGACAGTAGTTGACGATTGACATTGCATTTAAACTGATAAAGATCAAAGTTAATTAGAAACAAGAAGCCGAAATATAAGAGAAGAGACTGTTATCATATAAAGTATGGCTATATCTAGAAATTTCAACTGTAAAATGATGAAACCGATATGCCAGTATCATACTGCGCTTAAATTCATAATGTTGTAGTAAAGATTAATATATATATATATATATATATATATATATAACTGGCCACTCGTATTCGAAGAAACCCGTTGACTTGGGCGGCGAGACAATCCTTCAACATCCACAGAGCCCACTTGTTGTTTATACTCTAACTATGCTGAGCAGACCTTAGTTGCCTGTTTCTGGGATAGATCGTGTTATCCAGCGTGATCAACACTTTGAAAAAGGCCAGCAAGCTCAAGGCCCTCGGCCACGATGATTTGTGGCTTCGTGCAAGCACAGCTATCAACTTCTACCCAATTTCACTCACAATGCTTGATTCAACCCATGGTATGGTTTTCATGCACTTCTCCCGCACGCTGGGATCGACCTCAAATCCAGTCGGATAACATCAGAAGTCGCCTTCCTGATAAATCGACCATGGTGAGATTCTAACTCGGGGTCAGAAAGCGAACCTTCTAACCACTCGTCCACGCGCTTAGAATATATAATATATATATATATATATATATATATATATATATATATATATATATATATATATATATATATATATATATATATATATATATATATATATATATATATATATATATATATATATGCAATATATAATTATCAAATCCCAAATTGGAAGTAAAAATTGCAAAATAGGAAGGGTCAGAAGACCAATCACTAACTAGAACATCAAAGGGAAATAATAGTTTGAGAGGGGGAACGTGTGGGATGTTCGCTGCCGGGTATAAAGAGAGATTAGATTTCTTTAACACGAATTATGATTAGCGGAGATGCGACTGTGACAAAGTACAAAAGAAGGGAAACAAGAACTTAGTTACCTCGTGTTTGGGTGGACCCCCGGGTAGATTTCGATGCAAGTCGGGAAACTAACAGCTGGTTTATAATAACTCGATGCGAACGCACCCGATTAGTTGTCTTTTACATACATACATACATACATACACACATGTACAAACATACGCACACACACACATATATACAAAAGTAGGCGGATATATATATATATATATATATATATATATATATATATATTCGAGAAATTTTCATAGAAAATATTCGTCCTTTGACAGGATATATATATATATTTGATGGATGCATACAGGGTGATTCAAAAGTAATTGCAACTTTTTTTGTATGATGGAACCTCCCGTCTAACAATAATTTTTTTTAAAACCGAGCGTCCATTATACATAAAATAAGGAGTAACTTTTCAGTCATTATATAATATATATATATATATATATATATATATATATATATATATATATATATATATATATATATATTCAAATGTAACGAGATCGAAAAGAATATAAATTCAAACGTCCATAGCATTAATCTAAAAGACGGCTCAATACCAAGAGTAGAGCAATACTTATTTGTTATAAAGTTGTTACATACGGACAAACAAGTACTCGCGACAAAGATGCAGTTTTGTTTCGATGCGAACGCATCACGACAAGTGAGTTGCATCGAAACAAAAATGCTTTTTTGTCGTGATTACTTGCTTGTCCGTATCTTTATAATAAGTATACATACATACATATATATATATATATATATGTGTGTGTGTGTGTGTGTGTGTGTGTGTGTGTGTGCTCGCGTCTGTGTGTGTGTAAAATTTTTAAAATGCAACTAGCGTTTTTATGGATATTTATTTAACGTAAAAATGTGATTTTCTAAACTTAAATTGGGGTGGAGTGTATTGTGGCTTTTGCATGATATGCCCAGCATCTAGCCTCTCATGATATGTACTTATAATAGATCGAAATTCGAGAGATAGAGAAATAACATAAATAATATTTATAATAAGTTTGATAATATTTATTGCATATTAATAAAACTTTTGACCCAAATAATGCTTCATGGGAAAGATGTTAAACCTTGAAATTTACGGACATATCTGTGTCTTTTTTCAGTGAGACGAGAAATAAAAAAAATATGGAATGAAAGTGTTTTATAGATATATATATATCTTTTGACAGGATTCGAACCTGCATCCTATACGGAACAATTATTTACGCTGACGAGCCTTGACCGCTCGGCCACAAAGCATCGTTGGGCTGGCAAAGTTGAATTTACTGCTTATAAACTTCAATCTTCCATGAATCTCGTACTGCTCATGGCGTATCAAATGTAAACAAATGACGTCATATACTAATAAATAAATAAATTGTCGGACTTTGTCCATTTCTTAATATATATATATATATATATATATATATATATATATATATATATATATATTTAACATAAAATATTTGCCCTGTCATAAATGTCTGGAAAAGTAATTTATCTTCATTCAGTGATTTACTTTGTCCGAGCCGCCTGTCATGGAATTGTGAAGTCCACTTCAATCAGCAGATAATCACCAGGAAAAATAAATGCCCGAATGTATTATTGTGAGTGGTCTGCTGTTTTCCATTTAATAAGTTATTGGCTTGAACTGACATTAGTCTATTTCAACATTACTACTTGGTCGTGTAGTGGGAGGGGATTATAACAAAGTTAAATAACTTCTCAAGTGATAAAATCTCGTAAAAGCAACCAGCCCGCCTCATCATTTAAAACTCTTTTCAAAAAGGTGTCAAGTAATTTTCGGAATCCCTCATTTTCTTTATTAGATATTACTACAGTACTTGTTCGATTATCCATACCTCGATTTTCCGGTTTTCGATTATCCGGAAGTGAAATCAACAGAAAAAATTCAAATCATCCGGACATCTTTTTAATTAGACAATCAAATGTGTTTTTGAATTAGCCATTCAAATATTTCATCGTTTCAAAGCAATGATTATGCCTTCAAAGCAATGATTCTGCCTGAGAAATACCGTATTTGTCGCAGTTTTTTTTCTTTCAATAATTCTAAAAAAATTGAATAACACCAGGAATTCTAGCGGAGATAACTTTCCTCTGGTTCTAGCATAAGCCTAGGAAAAGCCAGATTTTCGTGCCCAAGAATGCACAGCAAATTTTCAAGAAAAATCTCCTTTCTTGACGCCGGCAACTACGATAAATAGTTGCATATTCAACCAGAAGCCACCCTTATAAATACATATACAGTAATTCAGTTTCGGGAGTTAGCGGCAAAAAATAAATAAATAAAAATAGAAGTAAATCACGTGCCCAGTTGGAAATAGAGAAAAAGTTTTCATAAAAGATAAACTTAAAAAAACCCTTGGGCAAACAGTTTTCAACGATTATTTGTCTTTCTCTTCCGATAATTTATATATTCAGTTATCCGTTTTCCAACTGACAGAGGTTATCCGGATAATCGAGGAAATGCTGAAGGAGTTGTTTATGTGACAAATATAGCCCAGGCTAAAGGAAGCCGAGAATGCAAAACCATTATTCTTCCCTTGTGTTGAGTACCTTCCGGACTTGGGCAATCATGGCTCTCCACAATTTCTTATCCCTTGTAGCTTTGAGTTACTTTTGTCATTCTATAATACATCCCATTCCCCGTTGCTCCATCCATTAAGAAAAATCCTATCAAAGAGGTGGGTCGTTGTCTCCCCTGTCAATTTACCCTTGATATGTCCTGTGAGTATAAAATTTGCTAAGCCTTTCTTCATTCAAGAAATTACAACTGTCGCTTTCTGATTTTGAGTGTCCATTTTGTTTTCATTTTCTTTAAAACGTTTTCGTTGCTTACGCGCTTCATCCATGTTATTCTCAGCATCCTTCTGTAGAACCACATTTCTCTTGCCCCCAATCTTCTCTTCTACTTTTTACTCGTCTGTCTGTGTGCTTGTGTTTGTGCGTGTGTGTATGTGTGTGTATGAGAGAAAGACAGAGTGTTTGTGTGAGAGAGAGAGAGAGTTAGTGAAAAGCAAAAAGAGAAAGTAAAAATCAATTAATCATTAATTGGGACGCAACATGGACATCAAGAAGTCTATGGAGACTGATTGTATAGATTAATATGGAATGTCGGAAGAATGTTTTCATAACTTTTCTTTGAGAAAGTTCTCTGGAAGAAATAGAAGCTTCTTCTTTTTTTTTTTTTTAATTTGTGAGAAACATTTCACATTGGTAGCATAATTTGTAAGATATACAAGAGGCATTTTGAAACGTTTTTCAGGAGGGACATATATTAATTTTACGGAAGCTCTAATCTTCAGATCGCACCCTTTGATTTCAATGCGCTTGTTGTAGCGCTGCAACCACTTCGTGAAGACCCAATGTAGCGACCCAAAGTCAAGGAGTCCAGCACTTGGCAGAGCTCCTTAACCTTCACAACATCTTAAAAACAACTGCCTCGAGGTTCTCCTTCAGCTTGGGGAATAAAAATTACAAGGAGCGATGTCTAGACCGTACTGTACTACTGTACTGATGCGGCATTCACCCTGGGCGGATTGAGCCGGCTTCTTCCTGTTATGAGAAGAAGATTCTTGGGATAAATTACAGAAGTAGAGTACCCAGGCCTACTCGGATAACGTTCTTGCTTGCCGCGGGGTTCCCACAGACGCAGAGACAGGAACGACCAGAAGCCGCCGGTTACCGATGCAGACGCTCCTTGGATTTTCACCAGAGCCCTTATTAGCCGGCGTGTGTGTCAGACCTGTCCGCCTTGGGTGGCCCTACCAGGAACGAAGTTCCGGGCGGCATAGCTTTGACACTACCGTTTACACCCCCACCCACCGACTGTGAGGTAAGAGTTAGACATTGCTTACGGTCAAATCACGCTGAAACACCGGTTCTCGTACGATCACCGAAGTTAAGCAGCGTAGAGCCAGGTCAGTACTTAGATGGGGGACCGCTTGGGAACACCTGGTACTGTAAGCCCTCAAAGTCCAAAAAGATGTCTAGGCCGTAGGGAGTGTGTGGAACAGTTTTTATGCAAATCTCTGTAAAACTGAAAACTTTATTTCATAGCGGTCTTCCATATTGTCTTCACGTCCCGACTGTCATCTGCAAACCAGCCATCTATGACAAACATTATTCAAACAACTGTTACACTCGTTTCCTTCAATCTGAAATCACAGAATATGACAGATCAGATGTGTAATAATTATATAGTCAAATTACAATAAATTCAGACAGTTATAACCGCCTTTCCTAAAAAAAAAAATGTCTCAAGTCTTCTGGAATACCCATCGTATTTCAAGCTGGAACTATTTATGAAATGTCTAAAACTTCATGAAATGTGCTCTGTCTCTTTAAGACGTGGGAGATAATGGCACTCCATAACTTCCTTTTCTTTCTTTAGTAAATTGGTGTTTCTTGCCTACCTCATTGTACTGCCATCCGTTTCCGCAGGCTTAAACATAGGTAATACCTGCCTCTCTTAATTTCACTTTGTCCCGTGAGTGTCAAAGTCTTCAAGTCTTCTTTCTTTATTATGTGTCTTGTAGATTTCAACTGTATATTTCTGATTTTAACCATAAGAGTCCATTTCCTTATTCTTCTTAAAATTTAATTCTTAATTACATTTTCAATCCATGGGATTCTTATCATTCTTCTGTAGAACCAAGATTCTGTGACTTCACGCTTCGACTTCTATGATGAGATTGTCCAGGACGTTCGATAGTACGTAACAATCCAGTAGTCTTTTCTTTGTTTTTAACAATTTTTTCCCGTTTCTTAATACTTTGCTTAGCTTTTGGAATACATTTCCGCCCTCTGTTAAAACCCTTCCTAGATATCTAACCTTTAACACTTGTTTGATTTTGACATTTCCAATACATAGCTCGCATGTCTTTCTTTATTTTTGCTGACTACCATAAATTCTCTCTTGTTAGAGTTACTGATGCTTAGTCCTTTCTTCCAGCTTTCCTTCATAACCTTCTTTAGAACGTCCTTTAGCTTGTCTTCCATCAACACAGTGTCATTTGCGTGTTTTATGCTGTTAGATTAATAATCGATGTCATATCATGTTATGGTCACCAGCTTTCTTTGGATAGGCTCACTAATGATTCTGTTTAAACCCGGTAAGAAAACCCATGCTTGTCTTATGAAACTTTCTCTTTTTGGATACTTAATAAATTCTTTTTCTATCCGTATGTAGACCGTTTCATCTGTGAGGATAATGTCCTGTAGTCACTGCGATTATAGGAACATACATATTGCATAGCAGTTCAAAACTACTTTCATTATTTCTAACGACATTTTTCTATTACATAATACTTTGCTTAGCTTTGTTAAAGGTTGCTTCTCTGAGCAACCGCTTGCACATAGGATTTGAAATCTAATCTAACGCTTAGGCGATCATGTATCTTTCGATACTTGACTGACGAGGTAGGTTGCCATTTCTTTCTGCGGTAGACCAGATGCCAACCCAGTCTATAGAAACCGGTCTGTCCTGTTATTTACTCATAGCTGGTGGAGAAAAAGAGGATCCATACCTTTCCGAAGGGTGTTAACACGTAAGTGAATGCAATGGATTCGACTAGAATTCGAACTAGGCTCTCCGATTCCTCAATCCGAGCCGCTATCCATGACTCTACCTAACGAAACTTTCTGTTTTTGTATACTTAGTAAATTATTTTTCTATCAGTATGCAGATCGTTGCACCTGTGAGGATAATGTCCTCTATTTACAGCGATTATAAGAACATTATTATTGCGTTGCAGTTCAATACTATTTTCGTTGCTTGTAACAACATTTTCCTATTACATAATACTTTACTTAGCTTTTGGAATGCCTCTTTCGCTAAGGTTGCTCCTCGGAAATGAGTTTTCACGTTATATACGAGCGACCGCTTGTACGCGGGATTTGAAATCTAATACGCGTGTTATGTTGCTTCGAAAAGGAGCTGACAGGAAAACGATCGTACAGCAAGCGTGCTTGCCTGATGTCTGTGGCCAGAGATGACCGGTCTTAGTGCAACGTGAGCGAGCCGACCAAGTTTCCATGCTGTGATGTAATTATGTTGCGATCCGGTGATATAAAGAGATCTCGGACTGTACTTGACAGATGTCACAGGGTCGCGTATTCAATATAGAATGTGAGAAGAATTAGCCCTGGTCGACCTGATTCTATGGATGCAATACTAAAGATGAAGTGGCTCTAGATTAGATTAGACGGGCTGCTACTCAATAAATGTCCGATTGTGAAGAGCATGCGTGGAAGCAGTTTTTTTTTTTCTTCGTTTTTTATGTGCGTGAAAGCAAACGCTTTTAGCGGTAGAATTTGGTACGAAATATTTATTGATATTCATGCTTTACTACACATACTTTTGAGAGATACGTTGCTTATATGGCTTCTATCCTCTCTCAGTGGTATCTCTGTCTGCGGACAGTGTGCAGTTTAAAATATTATTGAGAGATTGTCCGGCCTCAGGGAACAGCTGATCACGGCAATACGTCTATCATTTTATGCCGTTTTAGTACCAATCTTCGTACTATTGTTCATCCAAAAAAGGCACAAGAGTAACTCAAGGTAGAAGGTTATTGAATGAGGTTGTTATAAAGGCGGAAAGGCAGGATGTAAAAAGTGCATGTTATAAGGATATGTAGGATATATAGCGGCTGACCCTAGACTTGAAGATATTAAGATCGTAGTGATCGGGAAGATTCCCCAGGGGAGTTCGATTGAAATTTCTTCCATGTCAGTGGAATACGAAGGTGATAATGATAAGTCGACCCTGTGCAAGACACATGGTGGGTCCTAGCTGCAAAGGTCAGGACTGGTGGAACTAAGGATTGTAGTTCGTCTGAGAATCTGCCCTGAAAAAAGCGTTAGATTAGCTACAATCAAGCAATGGGAAAGGCGTTTAAAAGGTAGAATCTACTTCACCACCGATAAGGCCACGTAAACTCTTTTGCACTCCATCAAAGGTGGACATTGGGTATTGGACATCGCCAGCTAGAATTACAAGAAAATTTCTAAATTCATGAGGAAGAGCGCTTATTAACGCAGATATAATATTTTAGGATATCCAGATTGTAGTCACAAAAATGACCATTCCGCATTTGTAAGAAGACTGTGACTAAAAATATGGAAACAGCATAGAGATTTTATCAAATTATGGTTGTGACAGTAGCATCAAAAATTATATGAAACTGAATGAGAGACTTATAAAATAAATTGGAGAATACTAGGACCTTGCTTGAGATCAAAATATTCTTTGATGTGTAATAATTATGTGTCACTGATGACTATTGTAATGGAATCTATGTCCATATTAATTGAAACAAAACGAATAATTCTGTTATTATATAAATTTTAATGGCACATAGATGAGAGGAAAACCGCAGTTGCTAAGTATGCAATATGGATGATGTTGTAGAGTAGCTAGCGCCTCTTCTGCACTCTACTAGATGGCCTGGCTCATAACCTTAAATAGTCTACGATTAAAGACTTCAACAGTTGATTAATAAGCTGATACTAAGCTGATTAATATTCGGACTGATCTTACTTCGTTTGGATATACAGCATTTGGCCCTCATATATTCCTTGTAAGTTGTATTGTTAATTATTTTGTAACTTATTGTTCTGTATGTGTGTGTGTGTGTTTTTTTTGTTTTTGTTTTTTTTTTTTTTTTGTCTGTGTGTGTGTATCGGTTAGCACCGGATACTGATGCTGAATAAATATATTAAGCACTAATTCTTCTCTGTGTATCATTCACCTCAACCATACAACTTATGATAATGTCGTCTTTTTTTAAAGATAGACTCTTGTTTTGTTTTGTTTCGTTTCTCACGCATAATGACTGCACATTATTTTTAAAAATGGCGCTATGATACCATTTCACGTTCTCTTGCAATCATATCTATTCTCGTCTTGTTTTGCTTCGGGGATTATCGATAGCTAAAATAAGCATAACCTTATTTATTTATCTATGTTTTGAATGGAAATAGCAAGAGTGAATCCAAAGCTCTCCAAAAAGTAACAAGTAATCAGCCTTCATTTCTATTTTTCTAGCTCGTCTAAGAAGCCATTTTGTTTTCTGTATTATATGCTTATTTACACTTGTCCCTGTGCTCATTAGATATGGCGTGCATGTTTATCAAGATAGCTAACAAACTTCCAAGGCTAATGTCAACTTCGGGCTTACGGTCAGATCACATTGAAACGCTGGTTCCCGTCTAATCACCCAAGTTGAGCAACGTTGAGCCTGGTCAGTACCTAGATGGCTAATCTCTTGGGAATGTCAGGTGCTCTAAGTTTGGATGTGCGGGTGGTTTAAGGGATAATGGCTCGAAATTATTCGGAGAGCTGAGTTCCAAGTCCACTTGTGTTCTTTATATCCACTTACGCGCAAATAATGTTAGAAAAGGTATGAATCCAACTCTTCTCCCCAGCTGTGGATTAATTAGTAAGGCATGTATAACTAAATCTTTATCTCTCCACTAAAAATCTTACAATCTAAAAAATATTATCTAGCTTTAAATAACATGCAAAGGGTTGATAAACCGTAAAAAAAGAATCAATAAATCAATCAAATACTGATTAGCTACGCAGGCATTTCTAGTAGATTTATTTACATTCTCTGGTGTATATAAGTATAGACACTCACATGGGCAAAAAGTGAAGGATCAGTTTATATATTACTTGTTATATAGAATTGATCCCCCACTTTATGTCATGATTTATTATTTGTTTATTATATCCTAATTAGGTATGAATCCACCATTTCTCCACAGCTATGGGTTAATTAGTAAAGACTTGTAACACTAAATCCTTATTATTTCCACCACCAAAATTCTTACATTGAAAAAATATTTTTAGTTTTAAATAACCGGCAAAGGTCAACCCTATAAAAGCGAAGGAATCTATCATGATGTCAAATGCAAATCGACACTAATGTCTCTAAAATCTTGAATGTGACATGTCCTTTAAGGTAGTGGACTATATTGACTATTTTCTGTTCTTTTAAATGGTCTGCCTTTTCAGCATCCCTCTCATGCCTTGTCTGGCCATCCATTTACAGAAGCTTGTTATATATATATACATATCTCTTGAGTTCAGTAACGTCTTGCGAGTGTCAAATGCTCCAAGCAAAGAAAACAGAATGCATGGTCTTCAGTAAAAGGATGAGCTCGAACTGCGATTTGCAGTTCGGCAACACTAGAATCAAGCAGACGCAGAAGCTTAAATATCTGGGAAGCGTTCTGACAGAGGGCGGTAAATGAGACACTGAGATCCGTAAACGTATTGGGATGGCCAAGGACGCATTCCAAAAGCTGGGCAGAGTATTTCGAGATAGGAGGATTTCTTTGGTAACAAAGAAAAGAATTCTGAGCTGTTACATGACAGAAGTCCTTCTTTAATGCAGCAAATCTTGGACGATTTCTTCAAAGATGAAGAAGAAACTCGAGATGATGAAGAAGTGGTTCTACAGAAGGATTCTAAGGATATAGACCAAGCGTGTAAGCAACGATGAGGCCTTAGCGAGGGTGCAAACAAGGAGACTTATACTTAACACCAGGAAGAGGCAGCTAAAAGTTCCTGGGACAAATAATGAGGAAGGAGGGCTTGGAGAATCTGATACTCATTGGTCGAACAGAGAGAAAGAGAGAGAAGGGAAAACAGTGCATGCCATACCTAGTGCGATTAAGCAAGTGGATGACAGAGCGTGGTGTGGGGGAGGTGGAAGAGGGAAGGAACTTGTTGAGAGCTGCAAGGGATAGAGGGGGTGAGAAAGCCATGATGGCCTACGTTCTGAAAGGACACGGCACATAGTAAGAAAAGAATATCAACTCTCTACTTCTGATTTTAATTATATAATTTTCCTTAAAACTTCCTCCTTACTCATATGTTCCGTCCATGTTATTCTGTGCATCAATCTGCGAGGTCACTGCGCTGCATTAACTTCTATAGAATAGGATTTGTTTTATAATGCATGAAAGTTCAGTACACCTTTTTTTCTTTCGATAAACTAAATCCGATGGCAAGAACCTTGATCGAGAGACAGGAAATTCTGAGGAACGCGGAACCACCTCTTAATTATTATTCTTCCAAGATTCACCTTGACCCGGAGTGTTAGCCTTTGTTGGGGTCCCAGTAATGGACAAACAGTGAAGCCTGAAACAAAAATCAAAACACTAGGAAAGTATAAAAAAAGAATATTTTTATAGTAAAAATACCGGCAATTAAAGTAAAATTACCAACAATATATTTTATAGCTGTTGAAGCTTGGATAAGCATGGAATAATAATAATACAACACAAAATGTACGTAAGCAAAATGTATTGAAACAAGGAAAAGGTACACAATATTTACAGTTCGTTTTGGTATATTCTTGGGAAGACGGTTCCTGCAGAATGGGTTGACTTAATCGCAGTCGGGCAGAGTCTCTCTATTCGATCTCTTCTTACTTCCTTCTTCCCGTCTTCCGGTACCAACCCATATTTATATGGTCGGTACTCCACTATGTAAATTAGGTGGATCGTACCACAACAATAGCAAATTGACCAACAATACAGTAATTAATTATAGTAAACTTCCTAACGCTACACTTTACCGAGTGTAACAGCAAAATTGTTCAAATCCTGTAACAGCATAATCCCCCACTCCACAAAATGTTTACTATCTAAAAAAAAATTACTAAACCAACTGAGTTACTTTTTTCCATTTTTCAGATAAGACGTTTAGACATCTTGACACCATTTGCCCGAAGAATCACTGAAATACTTTTTAAATTATTCAGCTGGAAATAAATCAGGTTAAAATCATTTTGCGTCAGACCCACTATGTCTTCCCAAATGAGCAATAGTGAAAGGAAAAGATCCTTCGGGTCTTCAGTAATCCTACCAACATTCATACTCTGATTCCATCTTTAAATTCCTTTCAATAACCATCAAGAGAACGGTGAATAAATTTAAAAGAGAGGGAACAGTAGAGAGGAAAACTGGATCAGGAGGTCACAAAAAAAGATGGATCATCATCTCAACTTAGAGCTAAAGAGATTAATTAGGAAAGATCCAGATCAATCCATAAGATGCTTGGCACGTGAGAGAGGAGTTTCAACAGTCAAAAGAGCAGTTAAAAAGAATTTGAAAATGATACCGTACGTGAAATCTGTAAGGTAAATATTTTAGTTCAGGACAGAAAGAAGGTTAAAGGGGCGGTGGATCATCTTGCGTAAGTTAGAAAAATGATTCTTGAATAATATATATATATATATATATATATATATATATATATATATATTTGAACTTAATTTCAATCCCTCATGTTCTTCCCATCCTTAGCTATGAGTAATTAATGACGAACATCTCATTTTCGTTTATAATCGATTTCTTAGCGATTTCTTTTATTAAGTTTGGAGAATAATTAATTATACATTGTCATTGCTCAAAGTAAATTCCAATAGTGTTATAAAATAACATCTGAGAATTTCAGTAAGATATCTTTAATCATTTCTAAGATACAACAGAAGAAATCTTAAACTAAGAATTGGACAATTTTGCTTTTACACGATTTGGACAGTTTTGCTGCCACATCTTGCATAGTAAAATTGAAGGCATGGCGTATTTTGTCAAAAAAGAATGCTATGATTAATCTCATTTCTTTTAATAGATAATATGTTTACATTCACCGTTTGATTTTTTAAGATTATTTATTAAAAAAATGCAGCTAAGTAATTATAATTCAATCATGAAATAATGTCATTTTATTGAATTAATTATAGCGTTTTAATTTTCATATTTAGATTTAATCCATAGATGTGTTGATATGCCGCTAATCAAAAACAATCGAACCAAACCAATTTTCTTTCTCTATCACGGATTTACCCGTCTCTTATTAGTCTGCTTAGCTTTTGGAAAGTACCTTTTGCTTCTCCAATGTGACTTCGGATTTCAGTGCCACGTATTTCCGCCCTCCTTTAAAAGATTTCTCAGATATTTAAATTTTCGTATTAGCTTAATATTGGTATTTCCAACTCGGAGTTCACATGTTGGGTAGTTCACCTTGTTGACAATCATACATAGTATTCTTCATATAATTGTTGTTTAATCCTTTTTTATCACTCTCCTTTGCGAACATTATTCTTGCAGTTTCTCCGCTTTGTCTGATAGGAAAACAGCGTCATCATCATGTCTTGTGTTGTAAAGGTTGCGTTCGCCAGTAATAATTCCGGGAAGAACTTCTAGTTTTCTCAGAGTCGCTTGGTAGTACAAGTTGACTGAGTCTGGCGAAAAAACAGATACACATTGAAAATATATATTATATAATTAATCAAGGGACATCTCCCTCGGCGACAAACGTAACATACTATAAACAAACACGGTCAGCCAATACTAAATTAGATTTATTGAATGAATACAATATTGAAAGGCAGAAATCATTATTATAGTATACACACGGAGAAGGCAAGACTAATAACCTAATACTTAGGAAACATTATTTTACTAATATTCATGTATAATGCATATTTTATATTATTGTAGTCTTCGGAAAGGTATGAATATTTATTGTACTCGTATCATTGAGAAATTAAGGAAATCTTCTTGCACGATTAATCTTGGGAAAGGAAAGAAAAATTAATGTACTAGTAACCTTGATAGTGGTAAAAAATATTTATTGTATTAATAACCATGGGTAAGGCTATTAACTTTATTGAACTAATACCAGTGGAAAATGTATGAATATTAATTGTACTGGACAAAGCTATTATCTTTATTGTACCAGTATCATTGTAAAAGGTATGAATATTTATTGTCTTGGAAATGGCTATCTTCATTATTGCTCGTGAAACCTTGGAAAAGGTATTAATATTAATTGCATTGGGTGAGGCTATTAATACCTTTATTGTACAGGTGACATTGAAAAAGGTATGAACAGTTGTTTATTGGAAATGGGTATATTCGTTATTGCAGGTGAAATCTTGCAAAAGGTATGAATATTAATTTTATTGGGAAAGGCTATTATCAATATTATACTAGAACCATTGGAATAGATATGAATATTTATTGCATTGGTTAAGGCTATTATCTTTATTGTAACAGTACCATTGGAAAAGGTATGAATATTTATTGTACTAGTACATTTTGGAATGACGTAACTATTGTCCTAATACCGTTCAAAAAGCAAGAAGATCCTTAGTACATTACTATTTTGTCTAGGATTGCATGCAGTTTGCTTTCTTAGTCTTCGACGCAGTCTCATCTTTTTCTAACTGAAGATTCCCAATACAAAACTGAAGAGGCACTTGAGGTAGAGGGATTCTAAATGATGTGCGGGATGTGAACGTAAAAGGAGAAAGTGAGAAGTAAGGTTTACTTGTAAATGGTAAATCAATAACGATAACGGTCGAAAATCGTGTGGAGATGTTAAAACTATAGAATCCCAGAAGCATCCACTCGGGAGTCTGTTCTACAAAGTAGTAGTTGTTGAGAAGAAAATTTCTGTGTGGAATACGTAGGTAATTAGTTTGACTAAATCCTCAAGACGTAGTAAAGCGGTTGTAAAGTTCTGACCTGGAGGCACTAAATCTGGATCATGTCCCTCCACCAAAAAAAAAAAAATGAATACGTCTGTACTTTTACAAGCGTATTTGATGTTGTCAAGATAGTGTCCGTCAATAATAATTCCTTGTAGAAAGTCTAATTTATCTCTAGCATCGTATTACTGTATATTAGCTTAGTTAATAAATGAATCCGTTTGTCCTACATTGGTATATATGCTCGTCACGTGATAGAAAATTGAGAAAGAAAGAGGGAATGAGAGAGAAAAGACGAACGTAAGAAGGACATTAAAACTTCATCCAATTTGCCATGTGCCCTCAAGGACACATGGCACAGTGGATAAAGACCTTGGATAGATCCAGTGACAGAACCCAAAGAGTGTGAGTTCAATACTCGGCTAAGGCAGTGGAGAACTTTCAGAGAACTATGTATCTCGTGTCGTCCACTGGCCTTTTACAGGGTAAACCTTACTGTGTAAAAGAAAAGAGTAAGCAAAAAGAAAGATTAGCACAATGATTAACAAAACAGGAGATTACTGATAACTGACATCCATTAAACATGGCATGTGGAACTAGAACAGTCAACACGAGTGAGTGAAATAAAGGGTTCAGTTCGACATTCCAACCACCTGAAGAAGGCCAGAGCGTACAACGGCCGAAACGTTGTAATAAATATGGTGACAAAGATGAGGACAATAGTCCGAATAATGTAAATAATGTACATAATACCTCATCTCAGAAATATAGACAGATGCTGAAAGGCTGAAACGTTGTAATAAATATGGCGACAAAGATGAGGACAATAGTCCGAATAATGTAAATAATGTACATAATACCTCATCTCAGAAATATAGACAGGACATTAAAAGTGTGACAAAAGAAGGGACAGAAAGAATGAATGTGAAAAGAATGAAAGAGAAAAATAGTTGCATTCCATCAACGCCGATCAGACCTCGAATTACCGGAAGTCACGATGAACGAATATCCGCTGGAAGAGAATACTGGGTCTCAAACACAGACCCGACCTCAAGTGTAATTCTTATATACGATCTATCACTAAAGATGCAGCTAAAATGATCAGCTCTCTATATCGCTACAATAAGTAACTGTCTCTTCACTCTCTCCTCTACCTTTATGAAAGCCAGATCAGGCCGAAAATGGAAAACTGTTGCCATATTTGGGCGGGAACAGCCAGTCCTCACTTTCCAGATGGATCGACGTTAAAAGCGTGTTAGAGAGTTGGAGAAGAATTATTTTCCACACTCCAAATTCTCTTTCACAAGTAGTATGTAGCGAGCTTCTTAATGCTATATCGCTACTTCCTTGGAACTACATTTGTTTTGCTACGTCTAACCTTCACGGCAAGGCCAGCCATGCAACATACATTTTAAGAAACCACACGCATTCCATCCGTATACCATCAGTGAGAAATAAGTTCCTCTCAAACAATTTCTTTCCGCCAACCACTACCCTATGTAACAGACTTCTAAAAGGATGATTCCTCGATCACTATAATCTTAAGCTGTACAAACCGTTAATTTCCCCCTCTTATCTATATAAACTACACCATAACGTAACTATGTATCTCGTGTCGTCCACTGGCCTTTTACAGGGTAAACCTTACTGTGTAACAAAAAAATAGTAAGCAAAAAGAAAGATTAGCACAATGATTAACAAAATTGAAATCCAGAACGAATGAAACAAAGAGAGAAAGAAAAAAAGAAAAGAAAAAGAAAGGTCAAAGAAAAGTATAATGAATATGTGAACGATATCAAGAATTTAAAAAGAAAGAAAAAAAGTGTAACAGAAAGAGAAAAATTAAAGAAAAAGAAAGTCAGAGAAAAGTATAATGAATATGTGAACGATATCAAGAATTTAAAAAGAAAGAGAAAAAGTCTAATAAAAGAGAAAGAGGAAAGTAAAAGAAATAAAATAAGAAAATATGGGAAAAATAAAAATAAAAATTGAGAATGTGTGGCAGAAAGATTAAAATACATGTAGAGACGGGACGAAAGAAAGAGACTTAATGAAAGAGAAACAACGTGAAAGAATGTTCCACAGATAGCGATATAATTCAAGAAAGATAAAAAAATGAAGGATAAGGAACAGAAGGAATGAAAGTTAGATTAAGAAATTGGTAGAAACCGCAGAAAAAAATCCAAAAGTTACATAAATATTGAATGAAAAATTACAGAAAGTTTGAAGAAAGGAAATGAGAGAAAGATGTGTTGAAAAAAAAATGTGACAAGGATTAAGAGCAATGAAAGAAAGAGAGAAATGAAAAAGAGAAAAGGAAACTAATGGAAGAATGGCATTAAAAGAATGAAAGATTGAGAGAGAGAGAGAGAGAGAGAGTCAGAATCAATTAAAGACAGTCACAAATAGAATGAAAGAAAGTAACAGAAATATGAATAAGAGCGATAGAAAGAATGCATGAAATAAATTTAAATCCGATGTGAGGGAAACTGAATGCATAAAGAAAATATAAAAGCGTGAAAAAGAAAATAGTCGAAAAAGAAAAAAAAAACAACAGAAACTATGAAAGAAAAAAGAATAAAATAAATTTTCAAAAAATGAGAACAGAATAAAAGAGAAAAAGATGATTTAGAGATAATAAAAAAAGAAGAAAAATCATAAAAAAAAGAAAGAAAATAAAGAATAAAAAACTTGGCATCAAGAAGGGAAGAAAATGGAAGAAAGAATTCACGTTAGTTTGGTTTGGTTCGGTTTGTTTTACGGCAAATCAACCTCAGTGGGTTATTTAATGTCGACAGGATTTTTATTGCTGGCCATATTTTCTTTTCAAAACCCTGTTGCTGGTAATATTTTCTTTTTAGAAAATGTATTGCTGGTAATATTTTTTTAAAATATATTGTTGGTAATATTTTCTTTTTAGAAAATGTATTGCTGGTAATATTTTTTTTTAAATCTATTGTTGGTAAAATTTTTTTTTTTTTTTTTTGGTTTTTTGAAAAATATATTGCTCTTGGTAATATTTTTTTTTTCAAAAATCCATTGTTGGTAATAATCGTTTTTCGAAAATGTAATGCTGGTGATATTTTTTCAAAAATGTATTGCTGGTGATAATCTTTTCAAAAAATGTATTGGTATTATTTTCATATCTATTTTTATTATTTTTCTAAGATGTGTTGTAGGTAATATTTTTTTCAAAAATGTATTACTGATGATAATTTTTTCCAATAATTTATTGTTATTAAATTTATTTTTTCAAAACATATTGCTGGTAATATTTTAAAAAAAATCTATTGCTGGTAATATTTTTTCCAAAATGTATTACAGTTATTTTTTCTATAAAAACAAATTTTTCACTTTCATAGCCTTTTGACACCTGTCAAAGGGTTTCCCATAGCTGGGACCATAACAGGTGCTAACACCACGGGTCAGGGAAAACCTGGGAAAAACAGTAATTAAGAGGTGATTCCACTATCCTCAAAACCGCCTTATCAGAGGCCTTGTGTCACTAGATCAATTACGATTGAGTAGTGAGTTCGATCCTCACATGGGTGCTCTGAACATTCGGCCTTGTGTCACATCTAATCTCCGCCTGAAAAACCGTGTGTCGCTAGTTCAATAACGACTGAAAAGTGCGTTCGATTCTTACAGTGTTGTCAAAGCTTTCGGCCTTGTGTCATATCTAAACTGCGCTTAGAAAATCACGATAATGAATGGTAGTGGGAGAGAAGGAGAATGATAAATACTACAGATGTAAAATATATGAAAGTAAGAGAAAGAAATCATTCTTTAATAAGAGAGACACGGTGGAGTAATGGATAGCGGCTCGGATTGAGGAATCGGAGAGCCGAGTTCGAATTCCAGTCGAATCCATTACATTCACTTACGTGCTAATACCCTTGGGAAAGATAAGAATTCTCTTTTTCTCCCCTATAGTGCACCATAGCTCAAACAGGTCTCATTTAAATACTTATCGAGACATACTAAACTCTATGAATCTTTCTCTTCTCCCTCAGCTATGGGTAAATATGAATGGTTAGGAACCGTTTGTCGCTAGATCAATTACGACTGAATAGTGAGTTTGATCCTTACAGGGTTGCCAAAGCTTTCGGGCTTGTGTCATATCTAAGCTGCGCTGTCTAAGCTACGCGTAGATAGCAGGACGTTTAGATATGACACAAGGTCATGTCCTGCTGTCTAAGCGTAGCTTATATATGACACAAGGCTATGTCCTGCTCTCTAAGCGTAGCTTAGATATAAAAATAGCAGGACAGACCAGGTTCTATAGTCTTGGATGGCAACCGGTCTACCGCAGAGAGAAATGTCAACCTACTGCGGGAAAAAATCTGTCTCGTCAGTCACGTATCGAAAGATGGCCCTGTTCTGGCATCTCGTCTTCAGTCCCTCTCTCACAGACGCGCCGTCGCCTCTCTCTGTCTTTTTTACAAATACTTTCGTGGTAATTGCTCCGAGGAGCAGCAATCGCTGGTTCCCAGACTTCATGAGTTCAAGCGCCCTACGAGGCTGGCATCCCGCTCTCACCCTTTCACTGTCGAAACTACTAAATGTAGCCGTCTCTTCTACTCCAATAGCTTCATGTCTCGCACTTCTCGCCTGTAGAACTCCCTTCCCTATTCCAGTTTCCCTGAGAGCTATAATCTCCAGCTATTCAAATGTAATGTCAATCGACATCTCCAGTTGCCTTGATCTATCCACTGTCCTTCTCCTCATCCTTTCCTCTATCACTCCTATCTACTCCAAATCTTCTGTAACCCCTTGCGTCCTAGTGGCTTCCCGCCTTGCTTGGGGTGAAACGCTTCAAAAAAAAAATATATATATAAACGTGTATCACGCATGGCACACAACCGACTGTTCTTTGCTATTAAAATAAGTAGAAAAACCTTATCTAAAGTAATTAATGAGACATGTGTGTGTGTGTGTCTGTGTGCGTGTCTTGGCACTTCGCATATAGTACTTTCAATATTAGCACAATATCGTCATCAATGTCTTGTTTTTTCTAATAGCGCTAATGCCGAAAGTACTCAGAATAAAATGAATATGTGTCAACATAGTAATTTTCTTCCTTTAATAAAGATACTAAGAAACTTGACAGTAATTACCAGATCTTAATTACTTGTCTTAATACTTTTTAAAATAAGTAAACAAAATTTGCAAAACTTGTCTAAATTATTTAATGACACACACACACACACACACACACATATATATATATATATATATATATATATATATATATATAATTTTTCATTATAAACGATTGTGTATTTCTTTATAATGTTTCTTATAAACATTATAAAAAAAAATGAAAAACTCCAGTCGACAAAAAACAAGAAAATTAATTTAAAACTGCTAACATCATTTTCAAAAAAAATGATTCACTTGCAAAATCAAAATTACAGAAAACCAATATTATTTACCAATTCATATGTCCTTCAAGGAACTGTGTTCCTGATCGACCAAAATCCGTAAATAATTATAATCGATATAATACAACATGCCTAAGAAGAAGGCATCTCTCTGACAATAGATCAAAAAGGTTTCATTTAAATACTTATCGAAACCTACCAAACTCTACCGTAATATACTCGTTGATAATACAAATATTATAGCCACATCCACATGTAAAAAAATGCTGAAAATAATGGAGAAAATATCAATAAAAAAGAGAGGAAAAACTATATCAATATTACTAACTATGAACACGGCCACCATTTGCTGACCGTATTTGAAATATAAAAATTTCCTATAACTCTAGATACATACATAAAACAAATTAAACATTCAGTGAAAAGTAAAAATAAAATTCATCCTCGATACTGGCTAAAAGTTTATAATTTACGGCCTGAAAATAAAATAAAATAAGAGTACATAAAAAAAATTATATAAAAAATTAGCCACAGCACTCTGTCAGTCGTTTTTAATAAAACTTGCATAAAACAGGGATTGCTTCTCAAATACGCAATTTTATATATATATATATATATATATATATATATATATATATATATATCGATAATGAATTGATAATGTTAATTATATTTTATGAATATGTTCTGAAGATGGTTTATTAGTCCGAAACGTCCGACGTTTTGTTTGTTTTTTCCGTATATTTTCTTCATACTGTCGGATCTATATCCATATATTTGCTTACATATATATATATATATATATATATATATATATATATATATATATATATATATATATATTTTTACTGACAATTATACTGATATATATATATATATATATATATATATATATATATATATATATATATATATATATAATTACACTGACAGGAAGAAGAATAAAACGAAGGGATAAAATAACTAAATGTCGAAAGCTGAGGAGATTGTAATAAAATAGAAACGAAGAAGAAAGTTGTCAATAAATTTCTGTTCGAAAACAGAAAACAGGCAGATTGACGTGCGAAGAAAAATTTATAATATAATTCCAAAGATGGAATCAGTAGCAGAAAATGATGAGGTTCAGTAAAATGAAAATCGTTAATGATGCTGATGCTGCACATAAAAAAAAGAAGAGATCTGGAAAAAAAAATAAAAGACAGCCGATGGGAGAGAGACAGCAGTGAAATTTTGATTGAAAATATGGTAAGGTTGGGAATAAATAGGGCTGTGAAGTTGTTCGGGAGAGCGCAGAGGTGGAAGACAAGTGGCGTGGAAATTAGAGGAAAAGGCGAGTAGCAGGGGTTGCTTGTTCAAAATGAGAAAATAACAACAGGTGCTATAGTAGAGAAGGTAGAAGGCGGGTGAGGCATTCTGAATGAGAAGGCTCTATCGATGAGGACGGTGACAAGGGTTTGAGTCGATCGGATGTAACAAAGAATGGAGAGAAAGCAGATGAAGTAGTCGGACGATTGAAAAAAAATAGCAGAGAATCGCAAAAGTGTGAGCATATAAAATGTAGAATAAGAGAAGAAAAAAATTAAAGTTTAACGAAGAAGGAGGGGGAGTTGAAGAAGAAAGAGGAGGAGAAGGACAAGAAGAAAGAGGGGGAGAAGAAGAAAGAAAGAGGAGGAAGAGAAGAAGAAGAAGAAAGAAAGAAAGAAAGAGGAGGAGGAAAAAGAATTAAGAGGAGAATAATAAAGAAAGAGGAAGAGGAGAAGAAGAAGGAAGAGGACGAGGAGAAGGAGAAGAAAGAAAGAGGAGGAGGAGAAGAAGAAAGAAAGAGGAGGAGGAGAAGAAGAAGAAAGAAAGAAAGAGGAGGAGGAAAAGAAGAAAGAAGAGGAGAAGAAGAAAGAAAAAGGAAGAGGAGAAGAAGAAGAAAGAGGACGAGGAGAAGGGGAAGAAAGAAAGAGGAGGAGGAGAAGAAGAAAGAAGAGGAGAAGAAGAAAGAAAGAGGAAGAGGAGAAGAAGAAGAAAGAGGACGAGGAGAAGAAGAAGAAAGAGGAGGAGAAGAAGAAGGAGGAGGAGCAGAAGAAGAAAGAGGAGGAGGAGAAGAAAGAAAGAGGAAGAGGAGAAGAACAAAAAGGAGGAGGAAGAGGAGAAGAAAGAAAGAAAGAAAGAAAGAAAGAAAGAAAGAGAAGGAGGAAGAGGAGGAGAAGAAGAAAGAGGAGGAAGAGAGAAAGAAATAACTAAGCAAATATTACAGTAACAATCATAAGTATGGATGCGGCTCATTTTCTAAAGAAGTAAGAGGGTACAAATGAGAAAAAAACAAAACTGACAAGGATTTTCTTTTCGTTGAACCAGACGTTAAACACTTGAGAGGATTATTGCTTTCTCTATCTTCTTTCTCTCTTACTTTCTATCTTCTTTTCATTTTTTACACTTCCTTTCTCTAAAAACAAACAGCGCCTTTAATATAACTTTTTCTTCCGTCTATCCTCGCAATCAAACAGGAATGGTCCATTATTTATCTGAGGCAATGTCCGAGTATAGCGTACGTGATAACTAAGCGTCGAAGTAACAGGTAGTGTCATATTATCAACATCAGGATTAATGTGTAGCCGAGTTTTTGAGAATGTTAGCATTCCGACCATGACACCCAGATTCGAATCTCACCAGGGCCGATTCATCAGAGAGCTGACGTCTTGGTAACATCAAGCCGGGGAGACGATCCTAGTTCGTGGTATCGTGAAATATTGCCTGGAAACTACACCTACGCCTTGTGGGTGAAAATGTGCTGACGTAAATGGTCGGAATCCGTCGATGCTGTTGTTTTTTTTTGTTTTTGTTTTTTTTTAAATCCAAAATTACAAATCATCGTAACTGTGTGTTTGAGCAATCCGGCTTTGCACAAAACTGTTGATCACGCCAGATCATTATTTCCCAGAAACTATGACTAAGGTACGCTCAGTATAATTGCAGTCTAAACTACAGGTCGGCTCTGTAGATGTTGAAGAAACAAAATCTATGCCTGAGCAGGAACCTGCGATAGGGATGATCTAGTCATTCTGTGTGACGAGCATACTAGACTAAGAGCTGCCAGACATTTATAAGTAGTCAACTGTGATACGTGATATTACCTTGGGGGATCATGTCTCTTTCGATAAATGACTGACCAGGTTGAAGATTTCCTGCGGTAGGCTGATGTTTCTTTCTTGCCGTATACTGGTTACCAACCAAGGCTACAGAATCCAGTCTGTTCTGCTAATTTACCCATAGCTGGGGAGGGGAGAATAGTTGTATCCATGCTTTTCTCAAACGAGAAATCAATGTAATGAACTTGACTTGAAGAATGCTGATGCTACGGCATGTACACAATTGTTGGGCTATATTATATTATATTATATATTGGGCTACATTATATCGAATGATTTATGGCGCGTTTGGTGGAATAAAGAGGACGATAAGAAAAGGGAGAAGGAATAAAATGAAAAACGAAAAAAAAAATAACTTCTTTCTTCCCGCCATCATTCAATGTGTCAAAAGATAAGTAGTCATAGGTCGGTGGATGTTAGAATTTCATTCTTTATTTACAAGATGTTGCAACTCGACAAGTGCTTTATAAAATTGTACTCATTGCGGAGATCATCATTCCAGCAGTTCACATCCACACAATTGTCAAGTTCTTCTTTTCTAATTATATATCCCAGATATGACCTTGTAAATCCATTTTCATTACCATTTTTTCGCTGCTTATATGTTCCGTACAGGATATCCAATGCATTCCTTCACAGACGCACGTCTTTTTTTAAATATCATATCCCTTCAGGACATAGGGGAATATGGCCCTCCAAGGCCTCCTGCATATTGTAATCCCTTTTGTGTTTCTTGCCATCACTTCAAGTTCCCGCTCTGCCATGTATTTTACATAAACTCGTTAAGTAAATTACTTGATGTTTTGCTCTGTCTCTTTTGTTATGTGAGTATCAAATTCTCCAAGCCCGGTTTCCTCATTATGTGCCTCAGAAACTACAGTTGTTTTTTTTTTATGTTCCTAAGCAAATATACGACTATAGACGAATGATGCCGCAGTCTGAAATTGAATTAACTGCATTAGCAATGAAGGAGATTATGTTGAAAACCTGATATCAGATCAAAAAGTATCAGGACTGGTGCTATAAAAAAAACTACAACATATATCAATCAAGCATTTAATCTTCTTCGAAATAGTCCTTTTCTAAAACTACACACTTTATACAGCGTCGTTTCTATCGATGGAAGCATTCCTGGAATCCGTTTTTTTTGGATAGCGAGCAGATACCAAGTCGCATTCTCTTCGATTAAATAGACGTCTTGAAATCCTGTTCTTTTCTATTAGGATTTGATTTTTGAAGAGTAAAATCGCAAGAGGAGGGATCTGGGGAATATGGAGGTCGTCAGACCTGGGAAATGTTGTTCATTGTCAAAGACTGCAGTAAAAAGCTAAAATGGTCAATTATAGAACCTATGTGGTTTGGTGAGCTCTCCACACTCGACACACTTTCCTTCCAAGCAGTGTTATAAACAAGGGATATGAGCGAGAACGTTAGTGTGCATGCGCAACAGTTATCAAGGTCAATCGATGCTAAGTGGCTTCACTCCGCATACTTTAGCTCAGTTACCAATGCAACAGTAACGATGCTTTTTGATCAGACCTCGTATTTGGTATGTAAAATAAAGGTATTAAGGTATTATTATACTACTAACTTAAAGCTACACATTACTAATTCGTTTTTGAGCAATTAATACTCAAAGAGCATCTGAATTCATTCTTTTCGTTAATATTTATTATTACAGCATCTCGGTTAATCCATTCTCTGGGCTTCTACACTGTCTTTATACTTATGTGTTGTAACCTAGGGAAGGTTACTGGGTAGAATAATGTAATATAATATAATGTTCGTTGACATTACAAAAGAATGTTATTTTACAGTGGACGGACATTTGCGTCCCGGACAATTGCCTCCGTGGACATTTGCGTCCCTAGACATTTGCGTCCCTAGACATTTGCGTCCCTAGACTCTGGATAATTGTGTAACTCTGATAATTTTTTGAAGTTAACATTTTTTTAAGAATTGTTTTTTTTTTTTTTTAAGCGTTTCACCCCAAGCAAGTGAGCCACTAGGACGCAAGGGGTTACAGAAAATTTAGAGCAAGATCAGATAGGAGTGATAGAAGAAAGGATGAGGAGGTAGTGGTAAGATCAAGGCAACTGGAGATGTCGATTGACATTACACTTGAATAGCTGGAGATTATAGCTCTCAGGGAAACTGGAATAGGGAAGGGAGTTCCACAGGCGAGAGGTGCGAGACATGAAGCTATTGGAGTAGAAGAGACGGCTACATTTAGGAGTTTCAAGTGAAGGGGTGAGAGCGGGATGCCAGCCTCGTAAGGCGCTGGAACTCATGACGTCTGGGAACCAGCGAATGCAGCTCCTCGGAGCAATTTCCATGAAAGTATTTGTAGAACAGACAGAGGGAGGCGACGGCGCGTCTGTGAGAAAGTGACTGTAGGTGAGATGCCAGAGCAGGGCCAACTACATTGCACATCCGCCTCTGGAGCCTATCGAGAACCCCGAGGCAAACAGGGGGGGAACCAGACCATATATGGCAGAAATTTGAACACTAATACCTTCAATTACTCTAAACAGGCAGAAAGGTAGTTACCATATATAAAAAAAAAAGAGAGAGAGAACATTTTCTTTCTGAAAGCAAGAGAAAATTAAGTTGGTAGTTTCAGTTCAGTCCAACAGTACGTACCACGAGTATCTAATAGATTCTGGATTTTATATATGGTATTTTTATTTGGAACACATGGCTAAGTTCCGAAAATCAAACACTGGTGGGAAGATATTTGTGAACGAGGAAAATTATAGCTACCACTATCATAAGAAAAACATCGATGAAACAAAAACATAGTGGCGATGTGTAGAGCGATCTTTCAACACTGTTAATCTGTCATTGCATTTTAAACAAAAATGAAATTTTAATTTTATTCGTTTTAATCCTTTTTTAAAAATTTATGATTACTACCTATGCTTTTTCAAAATTTATGATTTTTAAAAGCTTCAAAATATTATCAGGGGTACGCAAATATCCAAGAAAGCATTTGTCTAGAGAAGCAAATCTCCATGGATGCAATTATCCGGGACGCATACGTCCAGTACAAAACAGCCCTAGAATATTATTTTACATATTTATAAATCTATCATTCGCCTATTCTTTGAATATTACTGGCACATCTGGCCTGGTTGTGTGTTTAGAGACTCGTGATAAAATACAAGGGGGAATCTGTACTATTATTGATACTGACCAGGCATCTCGGCTCCTGTCATTTTCTCAGTGCTGTAACGTAGGTTCCTTGTGTTTTTTCTATAAATTATTTCATAGCGTTTGTTATGGTGAACTTTCTGCTATGGTTTGGTTAGGCATCAGGATACTGCTCTTCCTGGGTTGAACTTGTGCAACACATCCTGAAACTAGGCTAGCTTAGGTTTTCTTTTTTGATGCTTTAGTTTCCTTTTTCAGTTAACTTAGCTAGGGTATGTATGCTCATTGGCCCCCTTTTATTTTTGTCCCTATTTTTTTTCTTTAAGTTTAATTCCCCATCCCCTCCCTCGTTAGGTGGTCAGTGATGTCAGTTCGCTGGTGGATGCGGGGCGCCTTTCGTTTTCGCGTGAGTGGTTTTTTTCGTATTTGTTGTTGTGTCTGAATGAGTGCATGTCAGTGTGAGTGATTGGGATGAATAAATGTTTTATACTATTATAGTCCCGCATTGATTTCGGCCAGTGAAGTGATGTTTCTGTCACATTTAGTAATTGTGGGGGGTTTTATTACTAATCTTATTTTTCTTTAGTTTCTTGTAAATAGTTTTTTGTATGCATATTGTAAATACTCATTGGGGTTAACTTTTAGAATTGTTGTTTTATTCCCTCCCCCCCCACAGACAACGAATTGTAAATATGGGGACTAGTTAGTGTTTTCATAGAGACAATGAGGTATTATGGCGGCTAGCTAAGTTATAGTTAAGACAAAAGAAGACCGTCCTTTCCCCAATCCCCTTTTCGGCCTTGTGCCACATTTCTGTATTAAACAGAATAAATATCACTTTCTGCTACGGTATTTCGAGTCTTTGAATTTAAGCGCAGTCTTAGATTGAAGGCAAGCTGACATTTCACAATTGATACTGTTAGGTGTAACCGTAACTTCTATGCCAAGAGTCCCTTCCCCTACATTTCGCGCTTGTGGAACACCCTCTTGTCTTCTTGTTTTCCCAGTCAACTTTGATCTTCAAAAATTAAAAGGCTATGCCAATTGTTAGCTTCTGTCTTCTCAATGCCTGTTCTTTTCTCTTTCTCTCCACTTCATAATGTTTTTTATCTTCTCTCACACTAAGTAACATCTTGAGCCTTAGTGGCTTTGTTGTCTTGCTCTTGATGAATTATTAAAGATTAAAATATATATTTATATTTATATGAGATAATGTATATACAGGAAGGTTTCTTGACTCCTATGCAGCTAACTCTAGGTCACTTCCTTCCAATGATGGCATTTCTTCTTTGAATTTATTTTAAAATTCTTTTTATTAAATTCTAAGTCCTTTTTTAATTTGGCTCAAAGGCCAAAATATAAAAATCCAAACTAAAGTCATTAGAAAATAATTGCTTCAGTGACATTTGTCACTCTCTGTCTCTCACCCACGCCCTTTTATCACACTGTTTTCTCCCAATTTTCTTCTTGGTCGTTACCACTTTTGACTTTACTTCCTCTTTGCTTATCTTTCCTTTCCTCTTTCTCTCTCAGTTTGTATTCTTCTGTCATCCTCTTTCAATCTTACTGACATTCTCTCACTCACTCTCTGTCTCTGTCTATCTCTTTATCTCTATCAATTCCACTATATCATTCTTTCTCTCTTTAAATTTTACTTACTTTTACTATCCCTCTGATGGTATCTCTTCATTGTTCCCCTCTCTGTCCTTCTGTATCTTTCTCTCTCTGCAACTCACTTCCGTATGTCTCCCACTCTCTATTAAACTACATTTCTTTCTATTTTCGTTCTTTAACTTTCCCTTTTATCTCTTCCATTTTTAGATCTTTCTCTCTTCCATTTTTAGATCTTTCTCACTTTTATTTTTCTCTTTATTATCATGACAACTTCTGCATTTCTTTCTTTCACGCCATTTAGTTCCCCCCCTTTAAGACTGACGCTCCTTTTTCTTTCTTTCGTTTTCCCTTTATAACTGCTCATTATTTCTTTTCTTCTTAGCCATTTTCTTTCCTTCTTTTCCCCAACATTATTGTTTTAGCAATTGAGAAAAAATATAGCATGTAAAGGCTTTTCTTTACGAGATTTTTTTTTCCTTCTTTTATAATCAACTGAACATTATTTCAAGGAAATTGCAAAATCTTAATAAAGAAAAAACAAATAAAATAAAACCAACCAAAGATAATTTGCATAAAATTAAGTTTGAAAATTCGTCCTGGTTGATGAGAAGAACGTCCGGTATTTTTTTTTTTTTTTCTCGAGAATGAATTATTAAAGTTTTAATAGGAAAACTTTGATTTCATTGAAACTAGTTCCTTTAAGTAATATGTTCTTTCTTTTCTTTTGGAACCTTACAGAACAGACAGATCGAGAAAGAATGAATTAAACACGCGGAACAAAGAGAGAAAAACGCAAATATGATTCGAAATTCGAAGCGACACTAATATTCTCCATTTCCGGTTTGGATTTTCTCCGTCTTGATTGTTGTTATTAGCAAATTCTCCTGACAAGATTTCTTCGTTTCTTATTTCGAATTCGATCGTCTCAATCGTTGATTGATTTTCGTGCATGAGTGGGGGGGGGAATCCATGAGTGGGTAAGAGTGTGTGTATCTCGGTGTATCTTGTGTTGGAATATATAAACGTCAGTATATGTACGAATTTGTGTATCTTTTAGTGGGTTATGCATAACTCTCTTTTCTGTATAAAAATTTGCATATTATATATATATATATATATATATATTTATATACATACATATATATATATATATATATATATATATATATATATATATATATATATATATATATATATATATATATTTATATATATATTTATATATAGATAGATAGATAGATAGATAGATAGATAGATAGATAGATACACCTAGTGAGCCAGACAAACCTACCTAACTGCTCTACGGTTGTATTGAGCTCTTTTGTTAGTTAGTTGTTACTCGTATCGGGGTTTTTTCTTTGGGCTTCAGACCTGCATCTGTGCGATTTTTTTTGTCGGCAGAAGTTTTCCTCGAGATTGATTTGATTAGCAAATCAAAATTCGAGGGTTTTTCGAAAACGAGTCTAGTTATCTATATATATATATATATATATATATATATATATATATATATATATATATATATATATAATGTGTATATATAAATATATATATATATATATATATGCAAATTTTATATTATATATATGCAATTTTTATATATATATATATATGTTTTATATATAATGTTTTATATGTTTATATATATATATATTTGTTACTATTTTATATATGTTTTTTATATGTTTTATATATATGTTTTTATATTATATGTATATATGCAATTATATATATATATATATATATATATATATATATATATATATATATATATATATATATATATATACATAATATGCAATTTTTTTATATATAGTATTTATATATTTTATTTGCGTGATACTTATTGGAAAGCGCTCAATATTAGTGATGTTTTTCTGACGATCGCAAATAGCGTGAAACACAGGGTCACAAATTCACATCAATCCAACTATATATATATATATATATATATATATATATATATATATATATATATATATATATATATATGTATATATAAAGGAGACTTCCTGATGTTATCGGTCTAGAGTGGGGACGATCGCAGCATGCGGCACCTCTCGAAAATGCTTGAAAACCATACTATGCTTAGACCCAAGCCTTGTGAATAAAAATGGGTAGATGGAAAACTTAGAGCCGTCGATAGCTGTGCTCGCACGAAGTCACAAGTCATCGTGACCGAGAGTTTGAGTGTGCTGGCCTTGTTCAGATTGTTGATTATTCAAGATTCGCTCTCTCCCAGAAACTCTAACTAAGGTTTGTTCACATTAGTTGCAATATAAACTACAAGTTGGTTTTGTGGGTGTTGAACAAATATAAATGTGCCTGAACGAGAGTTTGCAATAGGGATTGGCTAGCTGCCCTAATAGACACGTATCCTCGAATACAAATAGCCAGCTATCATTTTATATATATATATATATATATATATATATATATATATATATATATATATATATGAATGATATAATAAAATAACAAATATGAAATTGAAGTTTATGGCTCGCCTGTTTAAGATTGTATACTTTTTATTAGATAGAAGTCAGATTCATTAAGAATCTGATTCAAAGAAAAATGGCGATATAATATAATGTTTTAGGCGTGTGTTTATAGTTGGTATTAATGTTATAATTAAGTTTTCAATGCATTTTCTCCTTGAAATGTCTTGATGGCTAAACGTCTTATCTGAAAACCTGCAAAAAAGAAATTCAATTAGGTTAGTGTTTTTTCTTTCTTTCTTTTTTAGATATTAATCATTTTGTGTGATGGACAATTATGCTGTTTCCACAGTTTTTAACAATTTTGTTGTTACACCAGGTATATAATGATTACATACATTATGTGTTTTAGAAGCTCCCCAAAATTACCGGAGTTATTAAAATAACGTTAGATAAGCAAAATCATTAGAAAGGAAGAGAAATTGCAAATAGTCGTACAAGAATTGTAAATTGTAATAGCTGTTTCACATATGACATTCCAAAGAGCAGTGAAAAAAGAATTGAAAATTAAACAAGATATATGTTTAAGTAAAATGAGAACAGGTTAAAATCGTTTTTTGTCAGCACCATTATGTCTTCCCAAATGAACAACAGTGAGAGG
Organism: Acanthosepion pharaonis; assembly: GCA_903632075.3. Taxonomy (NCBI): domain Eukaryota; kingdom Metazoa; phylum Mollusca; class Cephalopoda; order Sepiida; family Sepiidae; genus Acanthosepion; species Acanthosepion pharaonis. The sequence goes on along the minus strand of CAHIKZ030005570.1, from coordinate 2,027,273 downwards.
TAAAAGATCATTCAGGCCTTCATTAATGGTACCAACATTTTCAAAATCCATTCAAGAATCAGCAAGAGAACGATGAATGTTTTAAAAAGAGGGAGCAGTTGAATGGAAAACTTGATCAGGAGGTCACAACAAGAAGAGGGATCATCATTTCTACTTAAAGCTAAATCCATTCTGATTGTTATAATTAGAGTCCAATATTTTTATAAAAACATCAGCGAATTCCGGTAAGATATTTTTAATCATTTCTTAGATACAACAGTTGAAAGCTTAATCTAACAATTTTCCTGTTACACGATTTGGATAATTTTGCTGTTACACCCTGTATATTATCTTTATTATTATATATATTAATTATTTCTTTCAACTATTTCCAGAGGTGAGTTTTTCCGTATTTGCATTTGTGCAACTTCCATGAAGATAGTTTGTATTATTTTTATTTTCTGCTTTTTTGGGTGTATTTTTTTTTTAATTTTTTTATTTATTTTTTTATTTTTTTTGCTTAGCTAAAGTTATATTTATTGTTGATAGTTTAGGTGTCAGTTCTGTCAAGTACGTAGCATGGATTATTTAAGACAGAAGATAATGATTGAATATTTAATGTAGGTACGTCCTTATATACGAAGTTTAGCATCTGACAGATTGACGTTTAGCTCTACACAATATCATTCCAGTATTTTATTTGCATTATTACCTACACTATTTTCCTAATATTTATATGCGAATAGAAAAGTCTCTTATAATCCAGCATGAAATTATTCTAATATTCTTCTTCTTTGAAAATATTTGAATGGAATATTAATTGATAATTCCGGAACTCACTGAATTTTAGCACGGATATTTAATCAACTCTTCATGAATGTATTCTGGATACTGTTTCAAGTCTCGGCGGAAGCTATTATTGCATTACTTCTCATTTTTGGCTTCTTTAGTTCTCTAGGCAGTTCCTCTGGCACCTAACGCTGCATCACAGATCAAATGGACAATAAGCAAAACTCTTTTATTCCACACTTTATTTCAGCAAAGGAAGACACTGTAGTCGTAGCAACGTTTCTTGGAGGAAGCAAAAGGGAGAAGAGGATAGAAAGAACGGACGTCAACGAATTGGCCAATTACCCTTTGGTAGTTTGTCTCAGTAAGAAATCTGGTGGTAGCCATCCTACGCATCCTACAACATTCTTTATTTGTACTTCACGCTTTATTAACAGTTAGAATGTAATTCGTCCAAGAACCTTATTGATAAAAAGCAGTCAGACGAAGAAAAGTAGTCAACACTTATTGTATGTACCATAGCATTTCGGAACGTCGGCGAACTTGTTCTCCGTAACCTTTGTAGATATTAATAGATTTTGCATTTTCGCTGTCTCTCTGAATCCTTGTTCTGCAAAATTTATACAGAAATTCATTTCGTAGTTAATGCTCCGCTTTCCTCAGACCCTTTAAGAGGTCCTGTCAATGTAAAATTTCCTCATTATGTGTCCTAGAAATTTTAATTGTCTCTTTTTGATTCTAAGTATATGTGTTACATTATTATCAAGAGTCAGTTTATTAAAATACTATTTCATAACAATAAATTTTAATAAAATAAATCCAATTCAATGTTATTAAAATACAATTTTAAATGAAAGTTATTTCATCTCCCTCACAAAATGAACTTACGATTATATACTACTTCTATGGCTCTTCAGGACGTGGGCAAGCATGACTTTCCACAATCTCCACAGGGTCTTGTAAATTTTGTCTATCTCTCGTAATCACTGTTCTGCCAAACATACACAAAGGTTCTTCCTCCACCTCCACTTCTTCTTCCTCATTCTTCCTCATTCTTCTTCTTCTTCTTCTTCTTCTTCTTCTTCTTCTTCTTCTTCTTCTTCTTCTTCTTCTTCTATGTACTGTGCTTCTTCATGACGTTAGCGGTCATAACTCTTTTGTCCTGTCTTTTGTCGTCCTTAGTAAATTTTTTCTTTCTGCTATCTCTCCTCATGTCATATCCGCCAATTATTTATAAAAGCTCGTTAGGTATATTATGTGATGTTTTCCTCTGTCCCTTGCTTTAAATATGTTCTGTGAGTGTCAACTTTTCTAAGCCCACTTTCCTCATTATCTGCTTCTTTCTGATTTTGAGAATATCTTCTTTGTTTCCATTTTCTCTAAAACTTCGTCACTGTTTGCATGTTCAGTCCATGGTATTCTCAGCATCCTTCTGTAGAACCATGTTTCTTTTGCCTCAAGTCATCTGTGATCAGATTGCTCTACAATCGCTACGATACTAGAGGACTGAGATTATATAACAGTTCAGGAATCTTTCTTCCTAACGAGATTTTCCTGTTTCTTAATATTCTTCTAAGCTTTTGGAAAGCATCTTTTGCTATCCCAGTGCGTCTTCGGATTTCGGTGTCACTCTTGCCATCCTTGGTTAGAAATTTCCTCGATACTTACATCTCTGTACTTGCTTAATTTTGTTATCTCCAATTTTTAAATCCATGATGAACTCTTCTTTTTGTGGATAACTATAGATTACGGATTAATAAAAAAAAAAATGAATATTTAATCTCAGGAATTCTATTTCTGCTAGTAGGCAGTCATCATCATTATATAAAAAAAAATACAAGCCTATCTATTTAAAAGTATGATCATCGCCCTTCACAGCTTCCAATTCACTTATCTTCTTTTATGTGAATTGTACTTTCCAGGAGGTGGTGGTTCATGGCTCTCAACAACCTCCTGTCTTTCGTAGATTCAAATAATTTTTGACACTTTACTATTTCTAGTTGTCACTCTGTTACTCAGAAAATTTCAGTAGTTAAAATTCTATGTGTTTCTCTTAATATATCCTGTGAGTATTAAATTCTACTAGCCTTCCTCCTCGTAATATATTTAAAAAATTCAACTATTTCTATTAGTAAAGAAACAAGCACTCGGATTTAAATATCGGAATATGAGCGCGATGTTATTCTAGTTTGAGTCACGTCTATTAGATTTTCGGAGTTTAAATTAGATAAATTGTCGTTCATGGGGAAAAAAAAAAACTCAAAGTGCGGACTGCACGTTCGAATCCAATGATCTTTTTTTCACATTTACCGATTCTAACTTTACAGTAGAGAAAATAATTGATTTGTATCCAGTTAATCGCAAAGACAACAAGAGATAACAGCAAATATGGAGATATGTGACATAGGAGATTACTGGTGCAGTATTCAAAAGAATTAATAGTTCTTGAGGAAGGAATTTCAAAACATCTTTGTCCAGCATGCATAAAAGATGGTGAGTTCTTAATGTTCTTAATACATTCAACCCAGAACCTTTTGATTACAGATAGAAAGAAAATTAAGTTATATTTTTAAGTTGTGTTTCAAGCTACATTAATGTTCGGAGGTTGGGTTACAAAAGCAATAGATACGACGAGTTCTCTTTTATGTAGTTCGCCATGTATTATTGTATCGGCTGCACAAATAAAAGCGCTCTTGCCATCTGCTGTGGCGAAAAGAAACAAACAGGCAACAGCTATACAAACTTTCTGTCAAAAGGTTGTTATCAGCCGCAGATACGTCGAATACATTGTATTTGTTTGTAATGAAATAACGACAAAGCGTTTGTGATTTACATTGCTTGTACGAAACAAGAAGTCGAAGATAAAACATTTAGCTCGGGCGAATCCGTCTTCTAATGCAGTTAAAGTGTGTTCACTTGCCCGCCCTGACAAACATGTCGGAATATAAGAATCGCTTGAGCAAAACTCGCTAGAGATATGAACGACGCACAGGTGAACAAATTGAAAAATATGTCAGAGAGAGGGAGAGAGAGAGACACTGTCAGAATGAGAAGTAAAATCGGAATAAAAATAACGAAGATAAGAAATAAAAGGGAATAGACTTGTGGATACAAAATGGATGCCGTTCGGGCTCGGTGAAAATTATTGCCTGCGCAAGCGCAATGGGGATTGGTACTTATTGAACGCGCGACAACAATGGCGTTGTGCGTCGCAAGACACTTTTCCCGCTTAAAGTGATACGCGGAATTATTCCCAGAGACAAGCGAGAGAAGAAATGGTTGGAAACGCTCACACAGATCAATCGTAAATGCTGGAGAATTTTATCTTTTATCTGCTTCCTGTTGTGGGCCTTCTGATCTACATTGATGTTAAGCGATTTATAAAAATAGACAAATGCGTATGTGTATATATATATATATATATATATATATATATATATATATATATATATATATATATATTATTGAAATGTTTACGGAAGAAGTATGCACAATATCGGAAATAGAGTGTTTGCATATATAAGCATTTCGATACAGAAATCGATACTGAATGGTGATTCAAGTTTATGGTACAAGTGTCATTATGTTCTGATGATCCTTGGAGGTGTGAAACTAGAAGTTACAACACATGTTAATTTCGACGTCCCATGACTATATATATATATATATATATATATATATATATATATATATATATATATATATATATATATATATGTCTGATTGAATAAATGACAGACATTATGTCTGTTAATTTTTAACAAAATACGTTCATACTCATAAATAACCATCCGTGTATTGATGTTAAAGGATGAGAGAAATGTGGTATAGCTGTTTAAATTTCCTTTTATTTTCAATTCCCAAGTACTTTCGATCTTTTTCCCAAGATCATCTTCAGGGGTGTAAGTAATGGAAAACGACATGTTGTTCATTAATATAAGTATTTATACAAAGTTGTACGTTGTAATCCATTCCGTAATTTTTTCATTATGCTTTTAAATGCAA
>CAHIKZ030005570.1:2012500-2020000 GCA_903632075.3 Acanthosepion pharaonis | reverse complement strand
TTTCATTTTGACTTAAACTTATTATGTGTAATACAATGGTTATCGTTTCTACATATATATATATATATATATTTATATATATATATATATATAATTATATATATATATGTATATGTGTGTGTGTGTCTGTATGTCTATTTGCGTATGTCTGTCTGCGTGTGTGTGCGTGTGTATGGAAAGAGACATTGAGAGAAAGAGAGAGAGTAAGAGAGATAATCAATGCGTGACCCTTTCATTTGATCTGGGTAATTTTCGGTATTATTCCTAAAGGCCAAACGTAAGAGGCAACATAATAATAAATACCATACAATTTATTTCTCTTTGCGCTAAATTTTACCCATTCTCCCACATTCAGTCTTTTTTTATTCTATTTATTTATTTATTTATTTTTTAGCATAACTATTTCTGAAATTTTTCGCTTTTCTCACATTACATTAAAATCTGATCTGAGCATTTGCATTCTACTGTCAGGAGAACTTCGATGCCAATGCCCATATGTAGAGACTGTTGCAGCTATACGTTTATTATTATAGACTAATGTAGTCTGCAGTCAAAATAGCGTCAATTAGAAGTTTTAATAGTGAGCTGCAATGAATCTTGAAACAATATTTTAAGATTCAAATAAAACGGAAATAAAGAATTCCCAACTTAGCGGCACTATTTAAATTGCTCGGACTATGATCCTCATCTTTGTTGCAATATTTATCACAACGTTTCGGCCGTTGTACGCCCCGGCCTTCTTCCTCAATGACATATGGCACAGTGGATAAAGGCGTTAGTTAGATCCAGTGACAGGACCCAAAGAGTGTGAGTTCAATACCTGGTTAAGGCGTTAGAGAACTTGGAGAACTGAATTAACTGGTAACTGACATCCATTAGACATGGCACGTGGAACTAGAACAGTCTACCCCAGCGAGCGAAATAAAAGGTTCAGTTTCAACCACCTGAAGAAGACCGGAGCGTACAACGGCCGAAACGTTGTGATAAATATGGCGACAAAGATGAGGACGAACTATTTAAATAGTGTACATAATATCTCATCTCATAGATATAAACAGATAACTTAGAGGCCTAGAACCGTTTAATTAATCAGTACCCTTTATAATTTTAGATGTTCAATGGCTTCTATGATTCACTGACTACACCTGTTATTTTAGAAATCTCTTTTTGATCAATATATTTTCCTGTTCAAAATTGAATGTCTTTAATATAACCACGGAATGGAAGAAAAAAGATTAGTAACAGAAAGACAACATCGCCGTTGACAAAGCCTACTTCACGATCAATTTGAAGTAAGACGATCACTTAACAAACAATTATCTGCGTACCTCAGATGAACGGCTTGAACAAATAAGATTGCAATATAATAAATGTATTAGCGAAGGAACTGATTAATATACCAGTTCATTTTCCTCGGGAATTAATTTTCTGTAATCGCAGATAAATATTTAATTTGTGTAGATGATTATAATGACAATGGATGTAATCATTCATAAATTTACAAACTTATGTTACTTCACTTCCTACTACAGCTGAGACATTAAATATATTAATTGGTAATGAGTATATGGTTTTGTTCTTGGCAACTATTGTATGGTTATATTATTTTTATTATTAAATATTCCATCAGGTTAGCTAGAACATCACTCACTCACTTTCGTTTATTAGACATTGTATTGTGTCAATTCGCATACTCCATACTCTACCTGACGATTCGGCTAACCTGATGAGTCTTTATATGTGTTCTTAAGTTTAAAGATTTTGAAAAATCTAAATTTGGGTTCTTATCTATATATACTTTTACAAAATAAAATGCTTGCATTTTTTTTTTTTTTTTGATAACGTCTCACGTCCGCTAAGATAAGTTTTCCTTTTGTTTTTATTCATATCAATCCTATATATATTGATGTCAACAACCAGAGACGACAGTCTGTTTCATGTTAAACGCAATCGTCAGGATAAGTGCGTTGTGTTTGTGCTTGAGTTTTTATATATACAGGTCAGTGACGCATCATGCGTAGTCTATTGTACTGTGATTAGTCTATTGTACTGTAATTAGTCTATTGTACTGTGATTAGTCTGTTGTATTATTTTTAACGTTTATTTTGGTGCGTGTATTTTGTTCAATTGTTTATTATTTACTTAATTTATTGACTTATTTCTTTGCATTAATTTATTTACTTGTTTTTGTTATCGTAATTCCCCTTGTATAATAAACCTTCATCCATAATACACACCCCGAAAATTGTGCTGAAATTGTGAGAAATTGCTTCTACTGGCGCATAATACGCACCCCTTGTTTGGTAATAAAACCCTATAAATTGTCCCTCTCCAAATTTCATTACAGTCAGTGTTTCCTTCTCTTATTCCAAAAAAAATGGTTTTAAACATAGAATAATATTATTCTAGTTTAGTTTTATGATAATTCTTATTTTATTTTATATTTTTAACTATTGTTAGGTACGTATGATTGTATTTGACATCCTTATGGGGTCGCAATCGTCAAATGTTAGTGCCAAATGATGGTATGTTTGTGGTGAGTAGTATGAAACGGCAATTTTTTGAAGATTTTTTTCAGCTGTGTAGAATATGTCCTTTAATTTTGCTTATTATTTTTTAGAAAATATGCGCATTATACATGGAGAATTACGGTAATTATTTTATTTCATTTTATTTTATTTACTTATTTTCATTTATTCTTGTTCGTTTTCAATTTTCGATTTTTAAGTTATATACTAAAAATTGTTTTGGTGTCTACATTTTGAGATGAGTTCAGACCCTTTATTTAGGAGCTTGTTTTGTTTTGGAAAGGTAATTATAGCACTTGTTCTCCAGGCAGAGTTTACAGTTTTGGGACCGATTGTTGTAGGCTGATGTTCTTTTTCTTATTTTCCATTATATTTTGGTGTGATTTGCTTTTAATCTCCCAGATATTTTTTTTAAAGCAGTGTGCGTTTTGTATATTTATTATTTGTAAAAGAAAGTTTTGTGTGGGTGTTTCTTTTTTTCCAAGATCCTTCAGTTATTTCTACGTATTTTTCTTCGTTATTTGCTTATAACAGTGGCTTGGTATATTACATTTGTCTGCAAGCAATTGCCGATTAAGGGACATTCGTTTTATATTCTGCAATTATACGTGGATGTAAGTTGTTCAGGTTATTTGTTGATTGTTTCGCTGTTGTGCTGTTTTAATATTTGTATCATATTCTCGATGTAACTGTAGCTGATTTTTACTGCATTTTTTTGGATATCTTTTGGAGAGTGCTTGATGCGAGGAAGTGTTTGTGTATGAGTTTAATGAAAGTTTTTCCTACGTTTTTTACGCCTTTGTTGGACGATGGTTTGAACCATATGATGTTTCTTTTCTTGTTGGCTTTTTTTTTTTGTACTCTGTGATGTGTATGTGAGTGTTGCCGGAAATCTACTTTGAGGTCTTTTTTAGAATCATTATGTTGTCATTGAGTAATTTGTTGGACAAACATAACTAAGATACACAAAAAGCACGAAAAACCTCAAAACACGATATCAATAACGATGCTAAAACAATCGCCTAAAACTTAGACAAAGACGGCCGAATAAATTGCATCACTAAGGCGCAATCATTTATCAAAATAAAAGTATAATTTTAGAACAAACCCAACATGCAGATTCATAGACCCTACCAAAAGGGGACTAAGTATAGTAAGTAAAAAAAAATAATAGAAAGAATGAATTCAGAGCTAAGGAAGAAGATAGGAGTAAATCAGTGGAAAAACACAAAAACAACTATATACTAGTTTAGCAACCTAAAAATCAAACATAATTGTCATTTTATACAAATAGATATGAAATAATTATACCCTTCTATAGCAGAATCAATGCTAGATAAAGGCATCTCTTTAGCTGAAAAATAAATAAAAATGAACCCAAACGAAATATAAATCATTAAACACTCCCAAAAATCACTACAATGAAGACGCATGGATAAAGAAAGGAAGAAACTTTGACACGACAAATGGGAAGCTTCGACGGTGCTGGGACATGCGCACTTATAGGTATATATTTGCTACACAAACTAAGTAAAATAATTAATAAAAATTATGCAGGTCCTTACAGAGACTACGGTCTCATAATTTTAAGAAACGTTAACAAATTATAGACAAAACTAGAAAATAAGTCAAAGATTTTCAAAAATATGGCACTCGACATAGTTGTAAAAATCTAACCTAAACGAAGTAGATTTTCTAAATGCTACCTTTAACCTAAGGAAAGGTATATTTCTACCATATAGAAAACCAATGATAAGCCAATGTGTATGCAGAGCGTCATGGATAATTTGTCGTCTAAATGACGAAAAATTGAAAATAAGACTGACATCTTTTTTAACAGATATATTTACCAAGATTACACAAAAATATCTTGATATGCCAAAGGGTAAATTTATTCAATAAAATCGTCATTGGCTTCAACAAAGCCCTTCAGACGACTTCGGAATCTCCTGCATCTCTTCTGGACAGACTCCTTGTTTAATTTGGGGAATGCTGCCATAATCATTGCCTTCAATTCATCTTTGGTGTGCTAAGGAGTTTTGTTGTCTCTCGCTCAAGTGCGCTCCACACATAATAATCAAGGCTGTTGCAGTTAGGATGCCAGATGTCAAGGGTGATGTAGTTGTAGAAATTGTCTGACAGCCATGACTGGGTTCTCCTATTTATGTGACATGGTGCAGATTGCTGGTTTCAGACATAGAATCTTCCAGCAGCCACCCTCTTGACCCAGAGCAGCATTACCTCTTTTGATGTAGGACTCCGTGTTGAGTCTGAGACACTAAAGGAAGATGAAGGGAGGTATAACGTTACCATCATTAGTGATCACTCTAAACACCTTCGTAATTATCATTAGTCTCATCCAATTCTTTCCGAATCTTCTGCACTATCTTCATGTTGGCACCCAAACACTTTGAAATGTTCGTAGGGGAGCTTCTGGTGCGAATGCCAATCAGTACAGCATGCCGTTTCTAAATTTCTGACGGTGTGAATTGCGTCATGCTGCTCTTTTTCTCAGAGACGGTGCCCAACTGACCCTATTATACTGTACAGTCGATAAAAGCAAAAACAAACAACGCATATGCGCGAAATTAAAATATAAAATGACAACAATTTACTCATCGCACCATGCTGATAGATAGATAGATAGAGTGATATATGCGCGATTGTGTGATTGAAAGCCAGAAAAATGTTTTAGTTTTAAGAATATTTTGGAGATTATGGTTTACTGATACACGGTTCATATTTCCAAATAACACCAAGATATAGATAACAACGCAGACATCTAATTTTGTTTCAGATTAAGCTAATCCTGATATAAATACCCACAAAGTCACACACATACACAAATATAGATTTATATATTTGCAGTTACTCAACCCCACCCACAAGGTCAGGTTTTGACCCAAGGTCGGTTTAATGTGGGGAGCCCGAGCGCGTACACCCGGGCTAGCAGCAAAAATTTCCCGAGCCCACGCAACCGTCAGCTGCGCTGGCATCTGTTCGAATAATGCAATGCAGAGCGCAGCCACAGGGAGCTGTTTCATAGGGCCGGCACCTGTCAGTATAATTTTCCTCAGATGCGAATCTGAACTTCGATGGAGTCACTCTTGTGCGCACTCTGCCCAAAGACAGTGACGCAACTGAGAGATGATAAATTAACCTGTTACAAACGACTCGAAAGAGTAATTTGCACACGATTTTTAATGTCTCCCCACTAGCACGAGATGCGACACAAGGTCGGATTATGGTGAGGACGCACACACATATATGCATATATATTTATATATAAGTGCTTGTGTATGTGACTGCGTTTGTGCGTTTATATATTTCGCTGAACAAGACTGAAAAGATACTTTTGTTTACAGTTTGTTTTTTTTTGTTTGTTTACTTTGAATGTTTACAAGTGTTTTCTTGACTGTTCCGAAACTTGTTTATTCCGTGACCTTTCAGCTATGCTATTAATTAATTTCATACCATTTCTTTCTTAATATTACTATAATAAAAGGTGTATAAACAGTCCAAATCAAGAAACTGTTGAACAATTCTTACACTGAATAAGTCCAGAAAATGAAACACTTTTACGTATACAAGAAAAATGTAAGCAAAGGCGAAATTAAACTATGAATTAAAGTATTAAAGGACTGCTGCTGACACACATACAAGCAGATACAGAAACACACACGCACACACACACACACACATATATATATATATATATATATATATATATATATATATATATATATATATATATATCTAAGTAATGTTTATATAAATAGAGTGCTCAATATTAAGAAAAATAATAAGCAGTAAACAATATATATATATATATATATATATATATATATATATATTCTATCCTAGCTAGAGGCAACCGGACGTCTAACCACATTGAAGAGCTGTGAAACAGTCTGTCTGTGGATGACAATATATATATATATATATATATATATATATATATATATATATATATGTGTGTGTGTGTGTGTGTGTGTGTGTGTGTGTGTGAATATATAGAAAATAGGAAGGAACTGGTTAGGTAAATAATCCAAAGTCCCTTAGTATTTTAGTTATTATTTTTAAAAAATAGTGTTCGATACAAAAGTAGAGCATAAGTATAATTATTTATTTAAAAATATGATTCCAAATCGCGACATAAGAAGTCTCTAGCTGTTACCATTTCAATTTTTAAAACACGTAAATTTCAGATATACGTTATTCCCCCCCCCCGAAAAAAGATGGAAGAAAGCTTACTTTATCTCAATTTAATTTAAATTATTATATCGAAGTTTTCGGCTCTTGTTTTGAAACATGAGACCTCTTATGTCGCGAGTTGGAATCATATTTTTAAATAAATAATTATATAATATATATATATATATATATATATATATATATATGCCCTGATAGCTCATGGATAGAAACTCCAAATCGGTCGTGTTTCGATCCCAGCTTTAACAATCGGATGCCTAGCTGCACTGATGAGCTCTGATACAGCAAAACAGGCCTGTATGTGGAAAACATGATATATATCTATCTATCTATCTATATATATATATATATATATATATATATATATATATATATAGTCTTTAGTGTGCGTGAAAAAAACGAAATAGTCACACTTCAAACAGCCAACATATCTCCTAAGTATCGGATCCCACATTAAGTTGTCATGGGGTCGTAATCGCACATCGTGTCCTCGTCGGTTTCTTTTAGTTCGCAGATCCTGACATTTACAGTGGAACCCATCTTCCACTTGCAATCAAATCTGACCTCTCCACGTGTGTTGGAGAGTGAAATTACAAGACCCTGTCCGCCAAACCGACTGCCCCCGTCGGCATGGCTTTAATTAACTGCGCGGACCTTGTCCAAATGACGTCCTCTCACTGCTTCCTCTATTCAATGCCGACATATTCTGCCGGCGACAGTCGACACACGCTTGCTTTTATGGCAGACAAATGACATCCGA